>WBNM01010449.1:17460-54955 GCA_013399055.1 Ramphastos sulfuratus | reverse complement strand
AGGAGTGGCTGAGGGATGTGGAGTCATTGAGCCTGGAAAAAGGAGGAGAGGGGAGACCTTCTGGCTCTCTTCCACCAAGGACCAAGTGACAGGGCAAAGATGAAATGGCCTCACGTTGCCATAGGGAGGTTTAGGTTGGACAAGAGGAACAATTTCTGCCCCTTGATGGTTGTCAAGGCGTATCCCAGACTGTCCAGGGCAGTGGTGGAGTCCCCATCCCTGAAGGTCTTTGAAAGCCATGGAGATGTAGTGTTGAGGGCCATGATTTAGTGGTGCCCTGGCAGTGCTGGGTCAGTAGTTGGACTTGATGATCTTATAGGTCTTTTTCAACCCAAATGATTATATGAGGAATTCTTGGGTTGGAAAGGACCTTAAAAATACCTAGTTCTAACCCCTCTGCCACGAGCCACCTTCTACTAGATCAGGCTGCCCAAAGCCCCATCCAGCCTGACCTTGAACACTTCCAGAGATGATACAAAAATATTAAGGTGTCTCCAAAACTAAACATATTTGGGGATCTCATACTTGGAAAAAATATGGTGGTACAAAAGGGTTGGGGGGGGAGCAGCTGTGGGCTCTTGAGTTGATTTTGGTCACCTGGTGTAGGCTGTGTGATGCTTTTGGCTTGGGGGGGGGGAGCTGAACTGGAGTTAAAAATATGTGTGTGTGTATTTAATAAAGGCTGTGGAAGGTTTTTCCTCTGGACAGCCCCAGAGAAGCAGTGAAATGAAGAAGTGGGGACCTTATCTTTCTTGCAAGGACCTAAGTGCTTTTCCCACAGGGATTTATTTTTAGCTGTAGCAGAGGAACTGTTGTCTTGGATGCTGCTCGGAACCTGGGTCTGCTCCTTTGATCCAGCTGCTGAAATAATCTTGTGTGGCTGCTCTCGAGATGAGAGGAGATAGCTGATGGCTGCTGGTGGTGTGACAGGGCTGCAGCACGTTCACAGAGTGACAGAGTGGGAGGGGTTGGAAGGGACCTCTGGAGGTCATTGAGTCCAAACCCCCTGCTAAAGCAGGGTCACAAAGAGAAGGTCACACAGGAACACATCCATGTGGGTTTGGAATGTCTCCAGAGAAGGAGACTCCATCACCTCTCTGGGCAGACTGTTCCTGTGCTCCATTACTCTTAAATTAAAGAAGTTCCTCCTCATGTTCAGATGGAACTTCTCATGTTCAGGTTTGTGCCTGTTCCCCCTTGTCCTGTCCCTGGACACCACTGAACAAAGCCTGCTGCCACGTTCCTGACACTCACCCTTGAAGTATTGATCAGCATTGATGAGTTTCCCCCCTCAGTCTGCTCTCCTCCAGGCTAAACATCCCCAATTCTCTCAGCCCTTCCTCATCACAGAGAGGTTCCAGTCCCTTCAGCATCTTTGCAGCCCTTTGCTGTGCCCTCTCCAGCAAGTCCCTGTCCTTGAGCTGGGGAGTCAGAACTGGGCAGTTTTCTCAATGTGGCCTCACCAGGCTTGCTGCTGGGCTAACCTGGTTGTGATCAGAATGGTTTGAGTTGAAAGAGACCCTTAAAGATCATCTAGTTCCAACCCCCCCTGTCATGGGCAGGGACACCTCCCACTAGAACAGGTGGCTCAAAGCCTCATCCAGCCTGGGTCTAAACACTTCCAGGGATGAAGTATCCACAGCTTCTCTAGGCAACCCACTCCAGTGTCTCACCACCCTCAGAGTAAAGAATTTCTTCCTAATGTCCAACCTAAACCTGCCCTGCCCTAGTTTCAAACCATTGCCCCTTGTCCTGTCGCCACAGGTCCTTATAAAAAGTCCTTTCCCAGCTCTCCTGTAGCTCCTGAAAGGCCACTCTAAGGTCTCCCCAGAGCCTTCTCTTCTCCAGGCTGGACAGTCCCAGGTCCCTCATCCCATCCCCATAGTGGAGGTGCTCCAGCCCTCTGATCATTGTGGCTTCCTCTGGACTCTCTCCAACAGATCCATGTCCTTCCTGTGTTGGGGGCTCCAAAGCTGGATGCCATGCTCCAGGTGGGGTCTCACAAGAGTAGAGGCTCAGAATCACCTTCCTTGACCTGTTGAAGTGTTTAGAGGAAGCTTGGGAATCATGGAATCACATCTGAGCAGGGCCTGTTGTGACAGTCGGTGGGGTGATGGTTTGAACTGAAAGAAGGAGAGTCAGACTGGAAAGAAGTGAAAAAAAAAATACAGTGAAGGTGTTGAGAGCCTGTCCCAGGTTGCCCAGAGAGGTGGGAGATGCCCCATTCCTGGCACCATTGCAGCTCAGGTCGTTTGGGGCTCTGAGCAACCTGCTCTAGCTGCATGATGATTGCAGGAGGGTTGGACTGGATGAACTTAAAGATCCCTTCCAACCCAAACCATTTCATGATTGTGTTCTCTTCCATGCTGCTTTTGCCATCACTAGATGGGCTTGGGACTAGATGACCTTTAAAGTCCCTTCCAACTGAAGCCATTCTATGATCCCCAGCAGGCACAGTGCCACCTTGTCAGAGCTGCAGCAGAGCAGCCCAGGAGAAGCTGGCACTTGGAGGCATAATCTTTGCAAAGGTTCTCCTCCTGTTTCTGCATGAAAGCTCTGTGGTGTGGCAAACCCTGCTGGTCATGTCTCATGTCAAAGGAGGGTTAACTTCTCTAGGAGAAACCAGGAGAAAGTTCATGAGATCTAATTTAATTTTTATTTTTCCCTGGTGCTCATTAATCCTGACTGACTTTTTACATCTCCATGGCAATGGGCAGGAGGTTTTTACATAATTTTTCTCTTTTCATCCTCTACCCATAAGAAAAAAAAAAAAAAAAAAAAAGATTAATTGCTCCTTTTCAACCCAAACTGGAAGCTTGCTAAAACCTTGGCTCCTTTCATCTCCTGCCTGATAGTCCCAGCAGGGCCATCTGGATTTGCTTGGAGCTTTTCACTGGGCTCCCTGGAGATAATAACTGCCCCCAAGCCTCTTTTCATCCCTGGCTGATAGCAGGCTCCTGCTGAAGGAGCAGGAGCTCCATCGGGTGACACAGAGCCAGAGGGATGAGTGGTGGTGGTGACAGGAGATAGGGATGGTGTCTGAGCTCTGGCTGATGGGGAGCTCTGGCTGCTCTGGGTCCTTCAGGTTGCCTGTCGTGGGTAGCTTCTATTTTTCAGCTGAGAGGTCCTGGGTTTCCCAGGGAGGCAAAGCTGGTGGGCTGGTGGCTCTTCTGCTGGGCTCCTTGACTGGGTTTGTGGAGGGTGGGCACTGGGTAGCCAGCAGGCTCCTACAGCTTCAGGCAAAGAGGCTGGATATAGAAGCACAGAATGGTTTTGATTGGAAGAGACCTTTAAGATTCCTGAGTCCAACAGTGAGCCCAGCACTGCCAGGCCACCACCAAACCATGGCCCTCAGCACCACAGCTCCATGGCTTTGAAATCCCTCCAGGGGTGGGGACTGCACCCCTGCCCTGGGCAGCCTAGGACAGGCCTTGACAAGCCTCAAGGGGAAGAAATTGTTCCTCATCTCGAACCTAAACCTCCCCTGGGGCAACTGGAGGGCATTTCCTCTTGTTGTATTACTTGTTCCTTGGGAGAAGAGACCAACCCCCTCTTGGCTCCAACCTTCTCTCAGGGAGTTGCAGAGAGCCAGGAGGTCTCCCCTCAGCCTCCTTTGCTCCAGGCTCAACAAGCCCAGGTCCCTCATCTGCTCTTCACCAGCCCTATTCCCCAGACCCTTCACCAGCTCCATTGCCCTTCTCTGGCCCTGCTCCAGCCCCTCAATGTCCTTCTTAGAGTGAGGGGCCTAAAGCTGACCCCAGGATTTGAGGTGTGGCCCCCCCAGTGGCCAGTCCAGGAGGATGATGCCTCCCCTGCTCCTGCTGGCTCTTACTGGTGAGACAGCACCAGCGTGGTCCTGAGCTCTTGGGCTTTGTAAGTGGTAAAATTCAGGAAGGTGTTTGCTGAGCCTCAGGGGAGGTACCCAGGAGCCGATTAGAAGCTTTTCCTCCCCTTTAAGTGTTTGCTTCCTTTTTTTTAGATCCTATTTTTGAAGCTTTTCCTTTATTTAGGTTCACTTCTATTTCCTTTGACAGCTCAAAACATCTTCCAGGGCTCAACATTTGTTTTGCCAGTGCCCTTCATTCCATAAACTCAGCAAATGCAAATGAGATCTTCTCGAGGGAAGCACCAACAATTCAAGGGTAATGTGTTTTCACTGGGAGGAAAGTCATTTGAAACACAAATGTCACCAGGGAGAAGCAGCCTAGCTCTGAACCTTCAAACAGGCTCCTGGAGCTGCAGATTTTGGTGGGGGAGAGGAGATCCAAAGCTGATCTAAGCAGCAGGCACATTCCTGGGTGGATTTAGGGAGGGTGTTGCTGATAAGCAGAAATCAAATGACCTTTAGGAGTGTGGTGGGAGGCAGGGAAAGGTAGGAAAGCACCTTGAAGGTGTCATTCAGGCTGGTAGGGAGGATGTTTGGGGCTGTGAGTAACCTGAGCTGGTTGAGATGTCCTTGGTCACTACAGCAGGGTTGGACTAGATGACCTTTAAAGGTACCTTAAAACTCAAACCATTCTATGGTGTGAACACTATACACTGTACTCTACACTGTTGTCTACACTATACACTATAGTCTACACTACAGCTGCCTGAAAGGAGGTTGGAGTGAGGTGAGGATTGGTCTCTTCTCCCTAGTAACAGGTAATAGGACAAGAAGAAACGGCCTCAGGTTGCTCCAGGGGAGATTTAGGTTGGACCTTAGAAGAAACTTCTTCCCTGAAAGGGTTCTCAAACCCTGGAAAAGGCTCCTCAGGGAGGTGGTTGAATCCCTGCCACTGCATGTGTTTGAAAGCTGCAGAGATGGTGGTGCTGAGGGCCATGGTTTAGCAGCAGCCTTGGGCAGAGTTGGATCATGGTAGGACTGAACAATATTAAAGGTTGTTTCTAAACTAAAGTAATTCTCTGATTCCAATAAGCTCTCCCTGGAGCCTTCTCCAGGCTGAATAAGCCCAACTCACTCAGCTTGACCTCACAGCAGAGGGCTGTCAGCCCTCCTAGCCCTGGAGGGTGTTGGCCAAAATCTAAGGCCAAGCCAAAATGAGCAAATTTATTCTCTACATACCCAAATCCCACCCATTTCTTGCAGCTGATGTGGATTTTGGGATTCTGTCTAGGCATAAAAACTAGGAAGGAATAATAAGGAAAACTGCTTCTGCTTTGAAGCCCTCTGAAACTGGCACTGCCAAGCATGAAGCAGTTTGATCATCATGCTTTGTCTGTAGTGTCTGAGTTTCCAAGGCAGTGGAGCAGATGGTTGTGCTCTTGGCTTGGTGGAAACCCTTTCTGCAGACACCTATTTCGGGCTCCCCCTCAGCATGTAAGTGCAGCTCTATATCTGTGCAGGAATCCCTGCATTCAGATTCCACCTTCTCCTTCCCTGCAGCCTGCCCTTGGTCTCCTCACTGCTGAGATGGGTGGTGCAGTGCTTTCTGCCTGTCATTTTGGGATGAATTTAGATGGGAAAAGGATTTATTTGCTGCGTGGAAGTTGTGCTGAGCAGACCAGACCTCGCTGTGCAGGCACCTGCTGGAGGCACAGGTTTGGGGTTTTTTATTTTTCACCTTTCACAGCAGTAAAATTCAGGGCTGGTGTTTGATTCTTGTAGCTCAATAACAGAAGCCACCACCAGATAGTTTCTCAGGACAACATCTGGATATTTTTCCTGAAAACCAGGTTCTCTGGTGGGGCAGCTTAAGTGGATGCTGCTCATCTTGCAAAGGTAGCCAGCAGCAAAACCAAGGTGGAGGTCGTGGTGTGGGAGGTGCTGTGATGATGTTTGGGGGTCACCTAAGCTGGGGAGATGCCTCTCTGCACACCAAGTCTTCAGGATCCCATAACCTAATGAGCAGCAGAGCTTTGTAGCAGTTTCTCTTGGCCAGAAAACCTTAAAGAGAGACACAGAAATGAGCAGAGGGCTGGAACACCTCTTCTACAATGCCAGGCTGATGGAGCTGGGGCTGTTCAGCCTGGAGAACAGAAGGCTCTGGGTAGGCCTTAGAGCAGCTTCCAGTACTTTGAAGGGGCTACAGGAGAGCTGGGGAGGGACTTTTTATAAGGGCTTTTAGTGGTAGGACAAGGGATAATGGTTTGAAAGTAGAGCAGAGTGGGTTTAGGTTGTACATTAGGAAGAACTTTACTCTGAGGGTGGTGAGACACTGGAACAGGCTGCCCAGGGAAGTTGTGGATGCTCCATCCCTGGAAGTGTTTAAGCCCAGGTCGGATGAGGCTTTGAGCCACCTGTTCTAGTGGGAGGTGTCCCTGCCCATGGCAGGGGGGGTTAGAACTGATCTTTAAGGTCCCTTCCAACCTAAGCCATTCTATGATCACAGAATTGTTTCAGCTGGAAGAGACCTCTCAGATCATCAAGTCCAACCACCAATCCAACACCACTACGACCTCTAAACCATGGCCCAAAGTGCCTTGTCCACCTGTTTCTTGAACACCTCTATGCATGGTGACTCAGCCACCTCCCTGGGCAGCCTGTCCCAATGCCTGAGAGTCCCTGAAATGAGGCAGAGGAGCAGGAGTTGTCCCTCTTGGAGGCGTTGTGCAGGGAGGAGTCTCCCACCTGCTCCTTCGCTGCTCAGCCCTGCGCTGCCGCCAAAGCTTTTGCTGCTGTGTCCTGCAGCACGTCGGGGAGAGGGGCAAAAAAATCCCTTTGGCTTCATCCCAAGCTTTTGTTTAACACTGCTTTTGCTTTGCAACCAGATCAGTTCCCAGCTCCTCCACGCCTGCCTGGGCTGGCAGGAGAGGCAGGAGGGGGAGGAAGGCCACGGCTGCTTGCTTCCTTTGCAGCCCAGCTCCGTTGCTGCTGCTGCTGAGGAGAATTCCATAGAATCACAGAATGGTTTGGGTTGGAAAAGGACCTGGGAAGTTCCAAGCCCCCTGCCGTGGGCAAGGACACCTTCTGCTAGACCAGCTTGCCTGGACCTTGAAACCTCCAGGGAGGGGGCATCCACAACCTCCCTGGGCAACCTGTTGCAGTATCTCCACAACCTCCCTGGGCAACCCGTTCCAGTATCTCCACAACCTCCCTGGGCAACCTGTTCCAGTGTCTCTGCAACCTCCCTGGGCAACCTGTTCCAGGATCTCTGCAACCTCCCTGGGCAACCTGTTCCAGTGTCTCCGCAACCTCCCTGGGCAACCTGTTCCAGGGTCTCCGCAACCTCCCTGGGCAACCTGTTCCAGGGTCTCTGCAACCTCCCTGGGCAACCTGTTCCAGGATCTCCGCAACCTCCCTGGGCAACCTGTTCCAGGGTCTCCGCAACCTCCCTGGGCAACCTGTTCCAGGGTCTCTGCAACCTCCCTGGGCAACCTGTTCCAGGATCTCCGCAACCTCCCTGGGCAACCTGTTCCAGGGTCTCCGCAACCTCCCTGGGCAACCTGTTCCAGGGTCTCTGCAACCTCCCTGGGCAACCTGTTCCAGGATCTCCGCAACCTCCCTGGGCAACCTGTTCCAGGGTCTCCGCAACCTCCCTGGGCAACCTGTTCCAGGGTCTCTGCAACCTCCCTGGGCAACCTGTTCCAGGATCTCCGCAACCTCCCTGGGCAACCTGTTCCAGGGTCTCCGCAACCTCCCTGGGCAACCTGTTCCAGGGTCTCTGCAACCTCCCTGGGCAACCTGTTCCAGGATCTCCGCAACCTCCCTGGGCAACCTGTTCCAGGGTCTCCGCAACCTCCCTGGGCAACCTGTTCCAGGGTCTCTGCAACCTCCCTGGGCAACCTGTTCCAGGATCTCCGCAACCTCCCTGGGCAACCTGTTCCAGGGTCTCCGCAACCTCCCTGGGCAACCTGTTCCAGGGTCTCTGCAACCTCCCTGGGCAACCTGTTCCAGGATCTCCGCAACCTCCCTGGGCAACCTGTTCCAGGGTCTCCGCAACCTCCCTGGGCAACCTCTGCCGGTGTCTCCCCACCCTCACTGTAAAGAATTTCTTCCTAATCTCCAGTCTGAATCTCCCCTCCTCAAGCTTCAATCCATTCCCTCTCATCCTATTAACCCATTCCCTCTTGTCCTATCACTGCTATTCCAGCCTGGCTTCTTGCTTGTCCTGAGGAGTCAGTGAAGCCTGCAAACACTGGTGGACTCAGAAACAGCCAAACCGTCCCTCTCTAGTGTGTGGTCTTGCAACTCTGCTCGTTGCTGTCCTCACTTTTGTATGGGTTTGGTGGCTTTATTTGTGTGTCTGCTTGGTTTTAATTTCGGTGGAGTGCAGCAGCAGCCCTGGTGTTTTCCCAAAAGCAAAGTGGCAAGTGGCTGAGAAAACAGTTGCTGTGGAAACTGAGCGTAGTAAAGTGATTGCAGCGAGGAGAAAACACACACTCAGGGCTCCACAAAGGCTTCATTGCTCCTCAGGCTTTATTAGCAAAGTAATAAACCAGCAGTGGTGGCTCGGCTGGGCTGGAGGTGGAAGCCTGCAGGCAAAGTGGTGGTGGTGATTCCACCAGCAACACACAAATACATGAGCCGTGGGAGGGGTTGGACGAAAGGAAATGGCCTCAAGTTGCACCAGAGGAGGTTTAGGTTGGATGTTAGAAGAAGTTTCCTCACTGAAAGGGTTCTCGTACACTGGGACAGGCTGCCCAGAGAGGTGGTTTGAATCCCTGTCCCTGGAGGTGTTTCAGAAAAGGACATTATGGAGCTGGAGTGTGTCCAGAGAAGGGCAGTGCAGCTGGTGAAGGGGAGAACAGGGCTGGTGAGGAGCAGCTGAAGGACCTGGGGTTGTTGAGCATGGAGAAAAGGAGGCTGAGGGGAGACCTTTTGGTCTGTCTGCCACTCCTGAGGTTGGAGCCAGGTGGGGATTGGTCTCTTCTCTTCAGGAACAAGTNTGGCAGGGGGTTGGAACTAGATGATCCTTGAGGTCCCTTCCAACTTTACCATTCTATGATTCTGTAAGTGACAGGACAAGAGGAAACAGCCTCAAGTTGCCCCAGAGGAGGTTTAGGTTGGACATGAGGGTTGTCAGGTCCTGTCCCAGGCTGCCTAGGGCAGTGGTGCAGTCCCCATCCCCAGATGGGTTTCAAAGCTGTGGAGCTGTGGTGCTGAGGAACATGTTTTAGTGGTGGCCTGGCAATGCTGGGTTACCATGATCTTAAAGGTCAAGAGAAGGGGTAAGGAGAAGGACAGCTGGAACTTCTAAGTGCTGGCTTTTGTGCATCTCTGAAAGCTGCACCAGATCTACCTGAAGATGTCTGTAGGTTTGGACTAGCTGACCTTTAAAGAGCCCTTCCAACCCAACCCAATCCATGGTTCTGTGGGAGCAGGGCTGTAAGCTGGAGTTTTATCAACCTGTCTGAGTAGCTCCTACCATGCCACCTCCTGCCTGTGCTGGCAGGTGTTTGACCCTGCTGTGAACTGGTTCAGGAAACCAGCTGGGGTTTATTTTTCTGTCTTCTTCTTTGTCTTGGCTTGGTTTGGTTGGGCTTTTGTGGGAGGCTAAGTCCTTGAAGTGGCTTCCCCTGAGGCGAGGCGAGGGCTGATGATCGGAAGGTGTGGCTGGGATGGAGCTGGGGATGGACAGAAGGGTGATACAGTGAGAGGACTGTGGCTTGGCCACCTTAGATGAGGCAGGGGACATGCTGTGGGGTGGCAGTGTCAGCAAGGCCATGCTGAATCATAGAATTGGTTTGGTTGGAGAGCACCCCTAGGATGTCCAGCCATCAACCCAACCCCACTATGGCCATCAAACCATGTCCCAAAGTGCCACGTCCACAGGTTTCTTGAACACCTCTAGGGATGGTGACTCCACCACCTCCCTGGGCACCCTATTCCAATGCCTGACCACTCTTGCAGGAAAGAAATTGTTCCTCATGTCCAACCTAAACCTCCCCTGGTGCAATTTGAGGCCATTGCCTCTCATTCTGTCACTTAAAACTAGAGAGAAGAGCCCAACCTCCACTTCACTCCAACCTCCTTTCAGGGAGTTGCAGAGAACAATGAGGTCTCCCCTCAGCCTCCTTTTCTCCAAATTGAACAACTCCATGTCTCTCAGCTGCTCCTCACCAGCCCTGTTCCCCAGACCCTTCACCAGCTGCTTTGCCCTTTGCTGAGAGGAGGCTTCTCCCTGAGGCTGGGGCTGGCAGCCTGGGAAGTGTGGTGAGATGTGTTTATTTTGAAGGCCCTGGCAGGCAGCACCCAGGAATAAAACATGGAGTGTGATGAGATTATTGTGAGCAGGAACACACAGGGCTGACACAGAGGTGTCTGTGCTAATTGGTTTAATGACTCTGAGAGGCTGTGGTGACAGGTTGTTCAGTGAGCTCTTGGTGCAGTGCTGCTGTAGATGTTCAAGTTGCACCAGAGGAAGTTTAGCTTGGAGATTAGGAACAATTTCTTTGCTGCAAAGAGTGGTCAGGGATTGGAACAGGCTCCTCAGGGAGGAGGTGGAGTCACCATCCCTGGAGGAGTTCAGGAAATGTGAGGATATGGCTCCTGGGGACATGGTTTAGTGGCCATGCTGGGTTGAAGGTTGGACTTAATGATCTTAGAGGGCTTTTCCAACCCAAACAACTCTGTGATTCCCCCAAATTTGCCTTTACTTCAGTGCACTCACCTGCATTACTCCACCACAGCTCTGGACTCCCAGCTCTCAAGGAACAAAACAAAGCTCACCAGCAATTTCAGATGGAATAAGGGCAGTGTGGAGGCTGAGAACCTTCTAGAAGTTGGGGATCTGTGGGGCTGGGACTTGGGAAGGTTGGGGAATCCCTTCCACCCCCAAACCAGCAGCAGTTAGTGCTGCTAAAGCTTTTCAGCCTCTTAACTCTTCTCCAAAAGACGGCAGTGAGAGCAGGACAGAACTGACCTGGTTGGCAGAAGGCACCCAGCCTGGTGTGGTTGGGATGACTCAGCAGAGTCACAGAGCAGATGGAGGGGAAGAGATTTTGTTCCACACCATTTGAGCATTCATCAGGCTCTGCTTGGCCTTGGTAATCCCTGTCTGCTCATCCCCTCCTGCAGCCTCATGCCTTGAGGCAGATGGAAGAGGAGCTTCCCTTCCTTACCTTCCCTTCCCTTCCCTTCCTTGCCTTCCCTTCCCCCTTCCCTTCCCCCTTCCCTTCCTCCTTCCCTTCCTCCTTCCCTTCCCTTCCCTTCCTTCCCTCCCCTTGCTTCCGTTCCCTTCCTTGCCTTCCCTCCGCTTCCTTGCCTTCCCTTCCCTTCCTTGCCTTTCCCCCTTCCCTTCCCCCCTTCCCATTTAATTTCTGGTGGATTTGGAGACAAGGCCACTAAAGCTGCACTTGGCCTTTTCCCGACAGAACATCCATAGCTTGTTCTTTAGGTTTAGGTTGGACATGAGGAACAATTTCTGCCCCTTGAGGGTTGTCAAGGCCTGTCCCAGGCTGCCCAGGGCAGTGGTGGAATCTCCATCCCTGGAGGGGTTTTAAAGCTGTGGTGCTGAGGAGCATGGTTTAGTGGTTTAAGGTTGGGCTCCATGAGCTTTGAGGTCGTTCCACACCTAAATGATTCTATGATCAACCACAGCCCAGCAGAGGCTTGCGGTGTCTGTAGGGAGGAAGGGTCAAGGGAGGCTTTTGTGTGCATCCGGATTCTCTGAGGAGCTATTTTGTTCTTCAGTGAAGCATTTTGTTCTCAACCACTTTGGTCCCCTGTGGCCATGACCTTGGGTGAATCACACAAAGGAGAAGTGAGGCTTCTTAACACCTGACTGCTTAGGAGCTGGGCTGTGGGGACCTGGCTGCACCACCTCTGCAATTAACATTTGTCAAGCCTGGGTGTTCCTTTAGCCTCTTGGCAGCCAGCTCAGGTGGTTTTCAACCATGCCTGCCTCAGATGAGGAAATCAAAGTCTTGTTGAAATAATGTGTGCCATAAAAAGCCTGGGTTGAATAGTTGGGTGTTGCTGGGTCATCCTTTCACTGTTGGTCATAGAGGAATTCTTCTCTTCAAGTTTAGCTCCCTCATAGCCTCCAAGGAATTAAAAATATAAAAAAAGAACACCATTAGTAATAAGTTCTATCTTTTTAATGAATGAGCTGGATGAGGGGATTGAGGCACCTTCAGTCACTTTGCAGATGACACCAAGTTGGAAGGGGGATCTTGATCTGCTGGAGGGTTAGGAGGGATCTCTACAGAGGGATCTGGTCAGGCTGGCTGGCTGGGTGAGGCCAGTGGGATGAGGTTCACCAAGGCCATGGGCTGGGTCTTGCACTTGGGTCACAACAACCCCATGAGCACTCCAGAGTGGGGGCAGAGGGGCTGGAAAATGCACCATGGAAAATGACCTGGGGGGGTTGATGACAGCAGCTGGAGATGAGCCAGGGTGTGCCCAGGTGGTCGAGAAGGCCACCAGCATCCTGCCTTGGATCAGCAATGGTGTGGCCAGCAGGAGCAGGGCAGGGATCATCCCCCTGGACTGGGCACTGGTGAGGCCATGCCTTGAATCCTGGAATCAGTTTTGGACTTTCCAAGAAGAGCATTTAAGGTCTAGAAAGGATCCAGACAAGGGCAGTGGATCTGATGAAGAGTCTGAGAGGAGGTCTGATGAAGAGCATCTGAGGAACATGGGGTTGTTGAGACTGGAGTAAAGGAGGCAGAGGGGAGACCTTGTGGCTCTCTCCAACTCCCTGAAAGCAGGTTGGAGCCAGGTGGGGCTTGGACTCTTCTCCCAAGGAACAAGTGACAGGATGAGGGAAAATGGCCTCAAGTTGCCCCAGGGCAGGTTTAGGTTAGACATCAGGAGAAAATTCCTCCCTGAAAGGGTTCTCAAAGATTAGAACAGGCTGCCCAAGGAGATGATTGAATCCCCACCTTGGGGGGTGTTGAAAAGAGGCAGAGATGTGGTGCTGAGGGACAGGGTTTTAACAGCAGCCTTGGCAGAGTTAGGGAATGATTTGGCTTGATGATCTTAAAGGTCTCTTCCACCTGAAGCAGCTCTGTGATTCTACACTAGCAAAGATTGGTTGGTCCTGGTGATGTCCATCAGCACACAAATTCCCACAGCAGCGTTCTGCTGGGGAAGACAACCTTGGAATCCACAAAAGCAAGGGGAAAATCCCTGGTGGGTAGCTGGGAAGCAGTGGCAGTGTTGCTGCATGGTTGGCTGGCTTCTCAACCGCCTTCTTTTTGTTCCATTCATGAGGAGACCTCCAGAAAATAGGTTAATCATCAGCTGCAGACCTGCAGAGGGTGGTTTGTCCTGTGCCCAAGCAGTGCTGCTTCATTAGCGCTTGTGCATGGAGCTGGGATGTCCTCTTCTGAAGCTTTTGGTTCTTTATTTCTATAAATATAGGATTGGGAAGATTCATGTCTGGAGCTTTTTGGCTTCAGCCAAGCTTTAACCTTCCCATGAGGTCTGGGTGTGCAAAGACAGACCTGGTTTGAGTCTTTCTCAGCCTTTTTTTTTTTTTTTCCCTCCCCTTTCATTTTTGTTTATTTTTTTTTTTTCTTTCCCTTGGAGAACTGAAAGCAGCCATGTGTAGCCTTTGGTTTTGTTACTGCTTTCATCCCAGAGCAGCACAAGTGACACATTAACTCACTGAAATGCTTCCAAAATCCAGCCAAGCCAGCCTGGCCCTCTTCCCACCCATCCCAGAGGACAAGAAGATTAACTGGAACATTGTCCCTGTCTACAGTGGTGGTTTCTCAGCTTGAATATCACCAACAGGTGGTTTGGGTTCTTCTGTGTTGAATCTCAGCATGGTAGGGTTGGGAGGGACCTCTGGAAATCATCCAGTCTAACTCCCCTGCTAAAGCAGGGGCACCCACAGCAGCTTGCCCAGCATCACAATGCCCAGATGGCTTTGGAGTTTCTCCAGGGAAAGAAACTCTACAGCCTCTCTGGAACAGGGCTCCAGCACCCTCACACCAGAGAATTTTCTCCTCCTCTTCAGGTGGAACCTCCTGTGTTCCATTTTGTGCCTATTGTCCCTTGTGCTGCCACTGGGCACCACTGACAAGGGTCTGACCCCTTCCTCTTGCACCCCACCCTTTAGCTCTTGCTGAGCATTGAGCAGATCCCCTCTCAGGCTGCACTCTTCAGGCTCAACAGCCCCAGGGCTCTCAGCCTTTGCTCCTCACAGAGATGCTGCTGGCCCCTCAGCAGCTTCCCAGCCTCCCCTGGACTCTTTCCAGTAGTTCTTTGTCTCTCTTGAACTGGGGACAGCACAGCACTGGACCCAGGATTCCAGATGTGCCTTGACTAGGGCAGAGGAGAGGAGGAGGAGAACTTCCCTTGACCTGCTGGCCACACTCTTCTTCATGCCCACCAGGAGACCAGTGGCCTTCTTGGCCATGAGGGCACACTGCTGGCTCATGGGCAACTTGCCCACTGCCAGCTGCTTCTCCTTGGAGCTGCTCTCCAGCAGGTCACCTCCTCACCTGTACTGGTGCAGGTGGTTGTTTCTCCCCAGGGGCAGGACCCCACATTTGCTCTTGTTGAACTTCAGGAGGTTCTCCTCCAGCCAGCTCTGCTGGGCAGGTCTCTCTGAATGGCAGCAGAGCCTGAGAGGTGTCAACCACTCCTCCCAGCTCTGTACCATCAGCAAACTGGCTAAGGTTCTACTCCATCCCTTCACCCATGTCATCAATGAAGATGTTGAATGAGACTCTTTCCCTGGGGAAGATCATGAGCTACAGACCTCCAGCTAGACCCTGCAATCACAACCCTCTGAGCTCTGTTCTCACCCATCTCAAACTGACTTTGATTTTCCTGGGCAATAGAAGTGAATTGAGTGACTCAGTGAAGATGTGGTGGAGGTTCAAACAGGAACAATTGTTCTGCCACAAACAGAATAAATTATTTGTTTTGGTAGAGCTTCAGCTTGTTCCTGAGTGTGATGTCTTGTAAATCAACAGCTTGTAGTGGAGCATGGTCCAACTCTTGCAAGCACATTAACCTGTCAGATTGAAAGGAAGAAGTTCTGTCTGTGGTGGAACAAGCTGTAAAGGTCCTTTTCAGGCTGCTGCCAGCACTGCCCTAGCAGCAGGACTGGATGTGTCTTCTCAGATGTGTTGGGGCTCCAAATGTAGCCTGCTAAACCCACTAGAGCTCCCATGGCTGGCAGTAGGAGTGGGTGAGGACAATGGTGCTTTGCTGCCCACCCTCAAAGAGTGCTTGCCAAAGGTTTGCTTGCCAGTTCACATGAGAACAGAGCCTGTGAGAAGCTTTGGGACCTGGGCTTGTTGAGCCTGGAGAAAAGGAGGCTGAGGGAGACCTTCTGGGTCTGTGCAACTCCCTGAAAGGAGGCTGCAGCCAGGTGGGGGTTGCTCTCTTCTCTCAAGGAACAAGTGACAGAACAAGAAGAAATGGCCTCAGGTTGCCCCAGGGGAGGTTTAGGTTGGACATTAGCAGAAACTTCTTCCCTGAAAGGATTCTCAAGCACTGGCCCAGGCTGCCCAGGGAGGTTGTTGAATCCCCATCCCTGGAGTGGCTTAAAAGCTAAAGAGAGGTGGTGCTGAGGGCCACGGTTTAGCACCAGCCTTGGCAGAGTTAGGGAATGGCTGGGCTTGATGATATGAAAGGTGCCAGTGGGAGATGTTGGACAAGAGGAAACTGCCTCAAGTTGCCCCAGGGGAGGTTTAGGTTGGACAGGAGGAACAATTTCTGCCCCTTGAGGGTTGTCAAAACCTGTCCCAGGCTGCCCAGGGCAGTGGTGCAGTCCCCATCCCTGGAGGGGTTTCAAAGCCATGGAGCTGTGGTGCTGAGGGCCATGGTTTAGTGGTCCTCTGGCAGTGCTGGGTTCATGGTTGGACTTCATCATAGAATCACAGAATGGTAAGGTTGGAAGGGACCTCAAGGATCATCCAGTTCCACCCCCCTGCCATAGGCAGGGACACCTCCCACTAGCACAGGTCACTCAAGGCCTCCTCCACCCTGGCCTTGAACACCTCCAGGGAGGGAGCAGCCACAACCTCCCTGGGCAACCTGTGCCAGTGTCTCACCACCCTCTTAAAGACCTTCTCCAACCAAACCCATACTATTTTCTGATTCTACTGCATTGAGATGGAGAAACCTGTTCACAGCTCTTCCACTCTTGGGTCCCTGCTTTGGGTCCTGAAATGTCTTGTTCTTCCTGCCCAGCAGCACCTCTTTCTTCTCTCCTCAACCCTTCCACATCAAATTGAAACTGTTGTGCTCTCACATTTGCATTTTCTTCTACAAAACCTTTATGGTTGTGATCTCAGAGGGGAATTTCTGTCTTCACTCATTTCACTGCTGACAACAACTTGCTGCTAGAAGCCTTTCTCTTGTCTTTACTGGGGTAGGTTCTGAACTGGTGGTAAAAGGTGAATTGAAACCAGCAAACCACAGCTCCCGAGGAGTCATTTGGGGTTATTTGAAGGGAATGAATATTTATGTTTGTTTAGTGTATAAACACCCCAAAATTAGTAGTAAAAATCCCTTCTTATGGATTTGTGAGGTGATTTCTTGGAGACAGGGACACAATCCAAGGTGTTGATTTCTGAGAGGCAGTTTTGTTCCTCGTGTTTGTTCCTGTCATGCTGTTTGGGCTCCAATTTAACCATTTCCATAGTAACCAGCCAGGACTGAACTGGGATTAGGACTTGAATCAGGAATAAGCAGCAGGGACACTGAAGCTCCAGCTTTTAAAAATGATAGGGTTGTATCTAATTACCTACAAAGCTTGCTGTGAGCAAATGGGGTCCTAAACCACCTCCTGAAAGCCATCTCTGGATCTGGGGTACTACTGAGTGTGCTCTGAACTTTTTTATTATGAGATTTATTTTCTTCTCATTTTGCTGAGAATTGAAGCTCCATATAGTTTTAAAAGCTGTTTGGCTGTTCGTGGAGACCTTCTGGTGATGTTTAGTGACTGTAGCTTTTTGCATTCTGGCATGAAGGACATGGAACTGTTGGAGTGGGTCCAGAGGAGGCCACGAAGATGCTCAGAGGGCCACAGCAGCTCTGCTGTGAGGACAGGCTGAGAGAGTTGGGGCTCTGCAGCCTGGAGAAGAGAAGGCTTCGAGGGGCAGATATTTGGGCACCGAGCCCCAGAATCTGGATGGCTGCTCTGAGTGTGATGGAGATCACACTAGAAGGAGGTTGCCCACATAAACCCTGTGAAGATGCTGCTCTCCTTTACTCTTGCCCAAGTCTCATAGCTCTGCTATGAGAACAGGCTGAGAGAGTTGGGGCTCTGCAGCCTGGAGAAGAGAAGGCTTCCAGGAGACCTTAGAGTAGCCTTCCAGTATCTGAAGGGGCCTACAGGAAGACTGGGGAGGGACTATTAACAAGGTCTTGCAATGACAAGACAAGGGGTAATGGTTTTGAACTGGCAGAGGGGAGATTGAAACTGGATGTTAGGAGGAAGTTGTTTGCAGTGAGGGTGGTGAGACACTGGCACAGGTTGCCCAGGGAGGTTGTGGCTGCTGCCTCCCTGGAGGTGTTCAAGGCCAGGTTGGACGAGGCCTTGAGTGACCTGTGCTAGTGGGAGGTGTCCCTGCCTATGGCAGGGGGTTGGAACTGGATGATCCTTGAGGTCCCTTCCAACCTTACCATTCTATGATTCTATGAGTCTATGAATGATCTCCAAAAGAGCAGTGAGGTGGCAGCAGGGCTGCACAGTGGTGTCCTGACAGGCTTCAGGGAAGAGATGCATAGAATGGTTGAGTTGGAAGGGAGCCTAAAGGTCGTCCAGTTCCAACACCCCAGCCATGGGCAGGGACACCTTCCACTGGACCAGTCTGCTCAAGGTCCCATCCAGCCTGGCCTCTAACACCTCCAGGGAGGGGGCATCCACAACCTCGCTGGGCAACCTGTGCCAGTGTCTTACCACCCTCACTACAAAGAATTTCTTCTTAATTTCCAACCTCAATGTCCTCTCTTACAACTCCAGTCCATTCCCTCTCATCCTATCAGTACCAGCCCTTATCAAAAGTCCCTCTCTAGCTTTCTTGTAACCTAGTTCAGGTGCTGGAAGGCCTCTCTAAGGTCTCCCTAGAATCTTCTTTTCTTCAGGCTGAATGGCACCAACCTTCTAAGCACCAAAGCTTAAATCCTGACCAAGTGGGAAACAAAAAATCCTGTAATCATGTGTTGGACCACAGAATCATTGAATCACTTTGGTTAGAAGAGACCTTTAAGATCATGGAGTCCAGCCAGGAACCCAGCACTGCCAGGTCACCACCAAACCATGGCCCTCAGCACCACAGCTCCACAGCTTCGAAACCTCTCCACTNTATGATTCTATGAGTCTATGAATGATCTCCAAAAGAGCAGTGAGGTGGCAGCAGGGCTGCACAGTGGTGTCCTGACAGGCTTCAGGGAAGAGATGCATAGAATGGTTGAGTTGGAAGGGAGCCTAAAGGTCGTCCAGTTCCAACACCCCAGCCATGGGCAGGGACACCTTCCACTGGACCAGTCTGCTCAAGGTCCCATCCAGCCTGGCCTCTAACACCTCCAGGGAGGGGGCATCCACAACCTCGCTGGGCAACCTGTGCCAGTGTCTTACCACCCTCACTACAAAGAATTTCTTCTTAATTTCCAACCTCAATGTCCTCTCTTACAACTCCAGTCCATTCCCTCTCATCCTATCAGTACCAGCCCTTATCAAAAGTCCCTCTCTAGCTTTCTTGTAACCTAGTTCAGGTGCTGGAAGGCCTCTCTAAGGTCTCCCTAGAATCTTCTTTTCTTCAGGCTGAATGGCACCAACCTTCTAAGCACCAAAGCTTAAATCCTGACCAAGTGGGAAACAAAAAATCCTGTAATCATGTGTTGGACCACAGAATCATTGAATCACTTTGGTTAGAAGAGACCTTTAAGATCATGGAGTCCAGCCAGGAACCCAGCACTGCCAGGTCACCACCAAACCATGGCCCTCAGCACCACAGCTCCACAGCTTCGAAACCTCTCCACTCATGGGGACTCCTCCACTGCCCTGGGCAGCCTGGACAGGCCTGACAGCTCTCTTGGTGAAGAAATTGTGCCTCATGTCCAACCTAAAACTCCCCTAGGGCATTTTGAGGCTGTTTCCTCTTGTCCTGTCACTTGTTCCTGGGGAGAAGAGACCAACTCCCACCTGACTCCAGCCTCCTTTCAGGCAGTTACAGAGAGCCAGAAGGTCTCCTCTCAGCCGCCTTTGCTCTAGGTCCTTCAGCTGCTCCTCACCAGATCTGATCTCCAGACCCTTCCCCAGCTTTGTTGCCCTTCTCTGGCCCTGCTCCAGCCCCTCAATGTCCTTCTTGGAGTGAGGGCCCCAAAAGTGACCCCAGGATTTGAGGTGTAGCCTCACCAGGCACAATCCATGCCCTGCTGCTGCTGATCCAAGCCAGGCCAAGGCTTGTATAAGAAGGCACAGATCAAGACACTGTAACTGTGCTCACCTTGGAGCTGCCCTGACAAAGAAATCCTGAGGGAAATGGTGAAGGTAAGCACCAGAGAAGATGAGTGCTCATTACATGGCTGAAGTTCTCCACTTGTTGTGCAGGAAATCACAGCCTATGACCTAGGAGCTTTCAAAGAGTCCCAAGACAGGAGGAGAGGCTCTTGCATGGGCTGCTTTTCTTGCCTCACCTGGGGCTGACTGTGGGCAACCAGTGAGCTGGGAATGGGAGCAGCTACAGCTCAGCTGGCAAGAGAATAGTTGGAGAGATCAAACTCACTTTGTTCCAGTACTGACCTGGTTTTAACTCCTCCAGAAGAGACAGCTCTTTGTGCCAGAGAAGCACTTGACTGGTAATGTGACCATCCTCTGAAGCCTTCAAAGAAAGATAAGGAGATCTTTGGTATTCTGCTCAGTCCCCAAGGCAAAAATTCACTCCTGGTTGCTGGGAAGAGGAGAAGCTCTCTGGGTCGTTTTGTTGACTTTTCGGGGTTGCCAGGGGATGGTTGGCTGTGGTTGGGTGGCATTTAGTATGGGGACAAGGGAGCTTGGAGGAGGGGGTGGGGTTAAAACAGCTTGGCTGATGCTGAGGAGAAAAGGAAATGCAAGCTGGAAGACTTAGGAGGATATTAAAGCAATTTGGTTACTGAAGCGTTGGGTCCAGGCCAGCCTTGATTAGAGGGAGAAGTTCTTCGGGCAGAGATCAGAGATGGTGGAGAGAAGGAAACATCTAAGGAAAAAAAATTCTTCATGCTGAGGGTGGTCCAGGTTGGTCAGAGAGGTGGGAGATGCCCCATTCACTGGAGTGAAAAAACCCAACCTGTCAGCAGTGTGGGAGATGGACCCAGATATGGGATGTGTGCCCTTCAGTGTCACTAGAGCCAAACTGAAATGACTACAAACAACTTATGGTGTTCTCTGTCTACCATAGGGACAATCTTTTGAGCAGGACCTGTTGTGACAGGACAAGGGGGGATGGTTTGAACTGAAAGAGGGAGAGTCAGACTGGAGAGAAAGCAAGAGATTTGTTATGCTGAGGGTGGTGAGACCCTGTCCCAGGTTGCCCAGAGAGGTGGTAGCTGTCCCATCCCTGGCACCATTGCAGGTCAGGTCAGATGGGGCTCTGAGCAACCTGCTGACTGCAGGTTTGGACTAGATGACCTTCAGAGGTCCCTTCCAACCAAACCATTCCATGATTCTATGATGAATCTAAGCTTTCAGATGGTAAAGTCTCTTTGGGAAGGAGTGAAGTGACAGATTCCTGTCACATGCCACTGCCGAGCTTGTTTCCAGACCAGCGGTGATGAGAGGATGTTAGACATGGAGCAAACCCACTTCAAATCAGCAGCTGTAGGTAATTTGCACCCAGGAATCCTAAACTAATCAGCTGAAGAGGTTGTTCACCTGCTATGTTTTGATTTCAGCCTTTCCTGAAAGCTGGATACATTCCAAAGGACTGGAAAAGTGCTGATAACCCCCCACTATTTAAAGGTAGAGGCAGGAGGGGTACCTTGGGTGAAGCCTGCTGGTTAAAGCCACAGCTCTGAAGTGGGGAACTGATGGGTTCAAAGCTGTCAAGGAGGAATCTTCAGCTGCAGAAGTGCTGTTTTCTGGGGGTCTGTGCACTCAGGGGTTCCATTTGTCACTTGGACATTGCTGTAAATTGTCTGCTGGTTTGATGACAGCTCCCTCGAAGTCTGGGGGGTATGAAGAAGAGTGTGGCCAGCAGGTCTCTATTCTGCCCTGCTGAGGCCACAGCTGGAGGACTGGGGCCAATTTTGGGCTTCCTAGTTCAGGAGAGGCAGGGAAATGCTGGAGAGAGTCCAACAGAGGCTACAAAGCTGCTGAGACGCCTGGAGCAACTCTGTGAGGAGGAAGGGCTGAGAGCTCTGGGACTGTTGAGCCTGGAGAAGAGCAGACCCAGAGAGGATCTTCCCAATGCTCAGCAAGAGTTGGAAGGGACCACAGGAGGCAAGAGACTGGGGCCAGACTCTTGTCAGTGGTGCCCAGGGACAGCACAAGGAGCACAAACTGGAACCCAGGAGGTTCCACCTGAGCGAGAGGAGAAACTTCTTTGTTGTGAGGGTGCTGAAGCCCTGTCCCAGGCTGCCCAGAGAGGTTGTGGAGTCTCCTTGTGTGGAGAGATTCCACCCCCCCCATGGCATTGTGATGCTGGGCAAGCTGCTGTGGGTGCCCCTGCTTTAGCAGGGGAGTTGGACTGGATGGTCTCCAGAGATTGCTTCCAACCCCCATCATGCTGGGATTCTGGGATTCTGTAAAGGCTGATGAGGTCTGCTGCAGGAAGGAGTGGTTCCTCCACCTGCTGCCTTCAGGACAAGGTTGTGTCCTTCCAGTTCTCTTGGAAAACACCTACTTGTAATGTTCAGCTGGACAGGATGCTGGACCATCTTGTCAAGCAAGACCATGCTTTTACCATGAAAAGTTGGGCCAGATGATCTTTGAGGTCCCTTCCAAGCAGGGATTCTGTGCTTTCTTTGGGTGTGGATTGCTGCAGTGCAGGGAAAATTGGCTGAGACTTCCCAGGCCAGAGGCACTTCACAGGTCAGGTGAGGTGATTCTAAGCATCCCTTTTGGCCTTGAATCTTTAGAGGTGATCAAAGCGAGCTGCTTCCCTTGCTATTCCAAGTGGAAGGCACCAAAAAGGATCTGGGCAGGCTCCTACCAGCAGGAAAAATGTGTTGATAATGGGCTGAAGCCCAGGGGAAAGTTTCATATTCCTCAGAATGTTGTATTCCCTGGAGCAGATGCTCTTGCAGGTAGCCAAGACTTGCTCCACATGAAGGGTAGGACAGTTGGCTGTACTCATGTGTTGGAATTTCACGTGTGGAGCTGAGGAGGGGAGATGATGGAAGTGCCTTCCTCATCCACATTATCAAGGCTTGCCTCCTGCTTTGTGATGGAACCTTCCTGAAGTCCAGGGAGTGGTAGAACATGAAATGTGATGGTTTCCCCAAACTGCTGGAGGAGCTTGGTCTTCTGCAGTGGGAACTCAGTAAAATCCTCTTGTTCTTCAGCAGGTAAATAAAGCTTCTGCATGGCAGGGCTGTGGATGGTGACAGGAGATGGGCTCAAATAACCCAAAGGAGGACAATGTATCCAGAGAAGGGCAGCGAGGCTGGTTGAAGGGCCTAGGGCACAAGTCAAGCAGCTGAGGGACCTGGAGTTGTTGAGCTTGGAGAAAAGGAGGCTGAGGGGAGACCTTCTGGCTCTCTCCAGTTCCTTGAAAGGAGGTTGGAACCAGCTGGAGGTTCCCAAGGAACAAGTGACAGGACCAGAGGAAATGGTCCCAAAGTTGCCTCAGAGGAGCATGAGGAACAATTTCTTCCCCTTGAGGGCTGTCAAAGCCTGTCCCAGGCTGCCCAGGGCAGTGGTGCAGTCCCCATCCCTGGAGATGTTTCAAAGCCATGGAGCTGTGGTACTGGGGGCCATGGTTTGGTGGTGCCCTGGCAGTGCTGGGTCCATGGTTGGACTCCACCAATTTAAAGGTCTTTTCCAACCCAACCCATTCTGTGAGTCTTTGAATCAGCTGCAATTTGTAGGTATATTTAGAAACATGTGACGCCTGCCTCCACAGAGCATCTACACCAAACCACTGTTCTCTTGTTGCCTTTCTTCATCTCTCTCCATCTCAAGCACAGGAAGCTCTGGTGGTCAGCTGTGTGCAGGGAACTGCAGTGCAGACAGGGTGGAAACACAACAAACCCCCTTGGCCATTGGCAGAGGAGCAGCAATCCTCTGCTGCACCCATCCAATACTCCTCAGAACCTCTTGGGTTGCGTAGGGTTGGTGGTCAGCAGCCTCTTTGCAGAGCTGCTGGAGGTTTGTTTATGGCCTCCCCACGTGTCACCTTGGCCCCAAAACCGAAATCTTGTTTGCAGACTCTTCTGCAAACTGGGAAACCACTTCAGCTTTTCATGCCTGGAGAGGAAGCCTGACTTCAGAGATCCATTTCAGACCTGCTCTGTGTTCTGGTCTGGCTGGTGGAGCCTGGTTGGCAATGAGTGATGGTAGGGAGGACATCTGTGGCCATGGGCAGGTTGGAGATGGCTACATGCAGTTAGTTACTCCTCCTTCTTGAGCTGTGAATCTTCATTATCCTGTGTTCCCTTCTGCTGAAGCACTGCCAAGGACCTTAGCTTGCTCTTTCCAGCTCAGGACATCCCCAAGGGGACTCCTCCAAGAAGCTGTAGCAGAGAAAAAGTCCCTGGTTGAAGGCACTGCAGGACACTGCAGCATGAAGCTGCTTTGCTGGTGGTCTGCTTTGCTTTCCTAGGAATGCCCACGTGGGTAATGCCTTCCCCTGCACCTGCTCCCTACTCATAGGGCAGTAAGTCACAGAATGCTACCGTGGTGGGAGTTGGAGATCATCCAGTCCAGGCCCCCTGCTAAAGCAGGGGCACCCACAGCAGCTTGCACAGCATCACAATACCCAGGGGAGTTTGGAATCTCTCCACACAAGGAGACTCCACAACCTCTCTGGGCAGCCTGGGACAGGGCTTCAGCACCCTCACAACAAAGAAGTTTCTCCTCCTGTTCAGGTACAACCTTCTGGGTTCCAATTTGTAGCCATTGCTCCTTGTGCTGTCCCTGGACACCACTGACAAGAGTCTGACCCCAGCCTCTTGCCCCTCATGGTCCCTTTAGCTCTTGATCAGATCCCCTCTGGGTCTGCTCTTCTCCAGGCTCAACAGCCCCAGGGCTCTCAGCCCTTCCTCCTCCCAGAGATGCTCCAGGTCCCTCAGCACCCTCCCAGCTTCCCCTGCACTCTCCCCAGTAGTTCCCTGTCTCTCTTGAGCCCAGAACTGGCCTCATTTCTCCAGCTGCAGCCTCAGTAGTGCAGAGTAGAGTGGTTGGAGAACCTCCTCTGACCTGCTGGCCACACTCTCTTTCATGCCCTCCCCGGAGACCACTGCCCTTCTTGGCCAGGAGGGCACTTTGCTGATTTATAGTGAACTTTTCATTGGCACCATGGGATGCTGATGGGGAATAAATTGGGGATTTGGGACAGGCTCTGGAGGAGCTGACAGGATTTCACTATCAAATCATTTCAGCCTGCAGGGAACAAAGATTTGCAGAGCTGCAGAGAGCTCAGGTTTGTGGTGGGAAGATCCAACCGTGGCTTGACGTGAATATTGTCTGCAAATACCTCCTTAGGATTCCTGAACCTGCTCCTAACCCTCCTGGAGCAAATCGTGGCAGGAATGAGGGGAATGCAGAGTCTGTGCACATGCTCTGAAAGGCTGAAGAGGTGGAAGGAATGAGAGAGGGCTTAAAGTGCAGCAAGGTGCTTCTCACAGGTTTTGGCTGTTCCTGCCTTTCCCCAGCTGAGCTCCTGGTCTTGCTTGGCCAAGAAATGTCATTGCAGCTATCACAAGGGTGCTGTGGACTTCAAAGTGAAACTAGAATTGAAACCAAGGAATTAAANGTAACTCCCAAACCATCACCCAGCACTAAGTCGTGGTTTTAGGACTGATTGTGATGAGTTTTGCTTTCCAAAAGGACAGGACATTGGTTCTTGCCCTTTGATCGGTCGCTGAAGCTGAACAAGTCCAGCTGGAGATGAGCCTCAACCACAACTGAGCTGTTTCCTGGCTCCTGACCCTGTTTGCACCTCATCTAATTTTTAACCCAGGTCACAGGATTGAGTTTTAAAGTTTGTCTAGCCCAAGACACATGTTCACCAGGGAGCAGTGAGGGTGCTGAGACACTGCAACAGGTTGCCCAGGGAGGCTGTGGATGTCCTCTCTCTGGAGGTGTTTGAGGCCAGGTTGGATGGGGACTTGAGCAGGCTGGGCTAGTGGAAAATATCCTTGCCCGTGGGAGGGGATTGGAACTAGATGATCTTTAAGGCTTCCAACCTAAACCATTCTGTGAATCTGTGAAAACCTTCTGGTCCTTGTGAAGGTTAGGAACCAGTTTTGGTATCCTGAAGGTGGCTGTTGGATGGCTGAGCTCTGAGCTCCCCTGCCAAGCTTTTCACAAAGCAAGTGACTAATCAAAGTAATCATAGAATCATAGAATGGTTTAGGTTGGAAGGGACCTCAAAGCTCATCCAGTTCCAACCCCCCCACCATATGCAGGGACACCTCCCACTAGAACAGGTCACTCAAGGCCTCATCCAACCTGGCCTTGAATCTCTGATTTGAAAGTCACATTGCCTGTGTTCAGCTTCTAACCCTTTCTTCAAAGCACCTTTCACAGTCCCCAAATCCCAGCATTGTGGGAGTGAGTGCACTGGTGGAGTCCCCAGCCCTGGAGGTGTTTCAAAGCCATGGAGATGTGGTGCTGAGGGCCAAGGGTTAGTGGCAGTGCTGGGTTCATGGTCGGACTTGAGGATCTTAAAGCTCTCTTCCAACCAGAAGTGTTTGTGATTCTCTGATTCTAGTTGACTTCAGGTCCCTACCACAGTGACATGGTGAAGAGGTCTCCTGCCTGTTTCTCTCCATGTCCCCATGCCCTCTGTGTCTCCATGGCACACAAGGTGTTGATTCAAACACAGGACAAAGTTTCTGGGTCCCTCGCTGATGGCAGCTTGCTGTTTCCTCTGTGAATTGCTGTGGTTAGCAGTAATATTGGGGAGGGGGTTACTGGTGCTGAGTGGTGTGGTTACCTCAGAAGGGACAATTAATTTTTCCTCCTTCTCTCTGACATTTCTTTCTGGTGGGATCAGTGTGAGCAGGGCACCAAAGGGCGAAGAAGGAAGCCAGGTTTGCTTTCAAGGTGCCATCATTGAAAATCCATTTCAGAGTGCTGGTTGCTGTTTGCCCTGTGCCCTCCAGCAGGGTTTGGGGATGGTTTATTTTCTCTCTGGCATTTCCAGAGAGGCCAACTCCTGACAGATTCAACTTCTTCTTCTTTCAGAATCAGGACAGTGGGGAACCTGAGAACAAGAAGCTCAGAGAAGATGACGAAGAGGAGACCGTCAAGCACAAGTAATCATTTATTTATTCCCTCTCTCATCTGTTCAGGAACTGCTTTCCTGGTTGCTAATTAGAATCTCACCTTAATGCATGCAGCTGGTTTATTTTGGGGGTTTAATGTGAACTTGTTCTCCTGGTGTAAATGATCTGAAATGGGGGAATGAGGAGGGAAAGCCTAGGGCTGACCTGCAGTGGTTCTGGGGGTAGAAGATGGAAGGTGGTGAATTTAAGCTCCCATTAATTCCTTTTTTCTCATTCCCAGGGGAGGTTTAGGTGGGATATGAGGAACAATTTCTGTCCCAGGCTGCCCGGGGCAGTGGTGGAGTCCCCATCCCTGGAGATGTGGTGCTGAGGGCCATGGTTTGGTGGTGCCCTGGCAGTGCTGAGTCCATGGTTGGACTCCATGAGCTTAGAGATTTTTCCCAATCAAAACCATTCTATGATCCACCTTGGAGAAGGAAGAGCAAGACTTTGAGTCTGCCTGGCTGGTAACCAGCAAGGCCATTTAGGAGGTGGCAGGATCTAGGCTGCATTCTGAAGCTCTGTCCCCATGTGCAGAGATCTTCTCCCCTCCGTAGGCAGTGCTGAGGGCCGTGGTTTAGCGGTGCCCTGGCAGTGCTGGGTTAAGGGTTGGACTCCACGATCCCAAAGGTCTCTTGCAACCAGAAGCATTCCACGACTCTGTGCAGTGCTGCAGCTCTGTGTCACGTGCAGTGTGGCTTTGCCTCTCCCCACGAGCAGGGCCCTGCAGAGGACACGTGGCTCTTTAACCGCGGCCACCGCTCTTGGCTCTCATCGCCGGAAAATGTGAGCAGAAGCCTCCGTGAGGCAAAGTGGCACTGCTGGCAGGAGCAGCTGACGGTGCACTTGGTTTCCTGCTGGTAAAAACACCTTCAGGTCTCGTGTGGAGACAACAGGGAGGGTGAAGTTTGGTTTGAAGATGTGGGACGTGACCCGTTCTCATCGCTTTACCAGCTAGAAACCTCCTCTGTGGGAGGTGTTGTGTCTGAGCTGCTGCTGCTGCTGCTGCAGGTGAGCACAAGAGCTCTGCAGGAGGAAGCAGAACAAAACCTGCTCTGTTTCCTGGGAATAACTCCTGGCAGAATATCCTGGCTCTGCTTAGCACAGAGGCACTGAATTAGTTTGGTTGGAGAAGATCTCAGAGATTATCGAGTCCAACCACAAACCCAGTGCTGCCAGGTCACCACTAAACCATGGCCCTCAACATCTCCACAGCTTTGAAACCCCTCTGGGAATGGGACTCTCTGGGCAACCTGGGCCAGGCCTTGACAACCCTCAGGGGGAAGAAATTGTTCCTCATGTCCAACCTAAACCTCCCCTGGAGCACCTTGAGGCCATTGCCTCTTGTCCTGTCACTTGTTCCTTGGGAGAAGAGACCAACCCCACCTGGGTCCAAACTCCTTTCAGAGAGTTGCAGAGAACCAGAAGGTCTCCCCTCAGCCTCCTTTTCTCCACACTAAGCACTCTCAGGTCCTTCAGCTGCTTCTCACCAGATCTATTCTCCAGACCCTTCCCCAGCTTTGTTGCCCTTCCCTGGACCTGCTCCAGCCCCTCCATGTCCTTCTTGGAGTGAGGGTCCCAAAACTGACCCCAGGATTCGAGGTGTAGCCTCCCCAGTGGTGTGATCCCTGCCCTGGTCCTGCTGGCTGTTGCTGGTGAGTCAACACCAGCATGGTCCTGAGCTCTTGAGCTTTGTCAGCTGTAAATTTCAGGAAGGTGTCTTGTCCTATCACTTCTTCCTTGGGAGAAGAGTCTGACCCCACCTCACTCCAACCTCCTTTCAGTCAGTTCTTGAGAACATTCCACCTCTGTTTGGGGCTCAGAGTGCTTCTGGAGAACCATCCCCAAGGCTGAACTTTGTAGGCACTGTGAGTGGGTTGTGGGCTGGAAAAGGAGGTCTGGGCTGAAGCTGAAACAGGAGCTGGAGGTACTGGGAACTGAATAATGAATAAGCAGCTCTTGCTTTCCAGCCCTGCCACTTGATACACCCTGAGATGATGCAGCTCATGGTGGCCTGCTGGCAAGGAGCATCAGACCTGGGCTGGCTTCACCATGTCATGAAGTGGGCTACAAGAAGGCTGTGGAGGGACTCTTGACCGTGGCTTGTAGTGATGGGAGAGGGGGAATGGATTGAAGCTGGAAGAGGGGAGATTTAGACTGGAGATTGGGAAGAAATTCATTCCAGTGAGGGTGGTGAGAGCCTGGCCCAGGTTGCTCAGAGAGCTGGGAGATGCCCCATCCCTGACATCATTCCAGGTCAGATTGTTTGGGGCCCTGAACAGCCTGTTCTGGTTGCAGATGTCCCTGCTGACTGCAGGGGACTGGAGTGGAATCATAGAATTGCCTGGTTGAAGAAGACCCTCAGAGCATCAAGTCCAGCCAGAACCTGACACCTGCCCCTCAGCTAGGCCATGTCCCTCAGCACCTCACCCACACATCTTTTACATACCTCTAGGGGTGGTGACTCCAGCACCTCCCTGGACAGCCTTGCTCCAGTGCGCAATGACCCTTTTGGTGAACAAATTGTTCCTCATGTCCAACCTAGACCTCCCCTGGGGCAACTTGAAGCCATTCCCTCTTGTCCTGTCACTTGTTCCGTGAGAGAAGAGACCAACCCCCACCTGGCTGCAGGGAGCTGGAGAGAGCCAGAAGGTCTCCCCTCAGCCTTCTCTCCTCCAGGCTGAACAACCCCACGTCCCTCAGCTGCTCCTCCCAGCACTTACCTTCCAGCCCTCTCACCAGCCTCATTACCCTTCTGTGGACTAGATGAGCTTTGAAGGTCCCTTCCAACCCATTCCATGATTCTGTGGTTGCTACCATCTGCCATCCCTCACCCCCCACAAGCCTCTGCTGCTCCCTCGAGCCGAAAACCACCGAGAGCACGAGGTGGTGAGGGGAGGTCTGGTGCTTCAGCAAGGAACCTTGCTGAACCTTGCATAGAGGTTTAGGCCACCCCAAAAAACCCTGGCAGCATCCATGGCTTTCACTCCAAGGTGGTTCCTCCTCCATCCCTCCACCAGCCTGCACCTAGGACCATCCTTTCTCTACCCCTCAGGAAGGATCAAGCCACCAGGTGCTGTTTTTTAAGTTGTGTTGTGTCTCTGCCTGTGACACCTTTTGGGGCAGCTTCCTGTTTTCTTTTTTTTCTGACAGCTCCAACCTCCCCACACCCTCCCTCCTCTTTTGGTTTGGTTTGGTTTGTTTTTTGGGTTTTTTTTTCCCTCTCTTGACTTTTTCATCTTGCACTCTACAAGCTCCCACCACAGGACCAAGTGCTGACAAAGCCTTCTGTGAGCACCCGGAGGCTCTCACAGCTATTTCAGCTCTCCAGGGAGTTTCTGTCTCCCATTGGCAAGAGCCTCCCCTTATTATTGTGAGGTTTATTTTTATTTGAACCAGTTCTGCTTAACCCCTAGACCAGGAAATGCTGTGATCCTATCCAGCTGTGCAAGGAACTGGGTGTGGGTGGACTTTGGCCCTTCCGCCTCATCCCCATGGGGAAAAAGAAAACAGTTTGGATTTGGGGCTTGGGGAGATCTGCAAGGCGAGGGCTGCACGAATTAGAACATAGGAAGTTCCTTCTAAACATGAGGAGGAGCTTCTTTACTTTGAGGGTGGTGGAGCACTGGAGCTGGCTGCCCAGAGAGGTGGAGGAGTCTCCTTCTCTGGAATCATTCCAAACCTGCCTGGACATTGTGATCCTGGGCAAGCTGCTGTGGTGAGCCTCAGAAGAGCAGACCCAGAGGGGAGCTGATCAATGCTCAGCAAGAGCTAAAGGGACCATGGGGGATAAGAGGATGGGGCCAGACACTGATCAGTGATGCCCAGGGACAGCACAAGAGGCAGTGGGCACAAACTGGAACCCAGGAGGTTCCACCTGAACAGGAGGAGAAACTTCTTTGTTGTGAGGGTGCTGCAGCCCTGTCCCAGGCTGCCCAGAGAGGTTGTGGAGTCTCCCTGTGTGGAGAGATTCCAAACCCCCCATGCCACTGTGATGCTGGACAAGCTGCTGTGGGTGCCCCTGCTTTAGCAGGGAGTTGGACTGGATGATCTCCAGAGGTCTCTTCCAACCCCACCATGTTGGGATTCTGTCATAAACCATCTCTACTGGAGAACCAGCACAGCAGAGGACCTGAACTGCAGCCCCCAAGCCCCCAAGCCAAGTGTTCCTGTGGCCTCAAGGAAGCTGCTTGGGACCAACAGCTTTACAGACCATGTAAAGCAGGGAGCTTGGAAGTTCAGCTGCAGTTCTCTGAGGGAAGCTCATCAGGGATGTTAAAAGTGTGAATAAAACTCCAAGGTGGGGCTTGGGGATGGGAGGGGAAGAGGAAGAAACCTCTTCAACTCTTCAACCCAACTAGAAATGTAGCTCCAGTGAGCTGCTGCTGTTTCCACACTTAGTCATGCCTTCAAATTACAGCTGGGTGCTGTTGCTGCTTGCAGAGATGAAATTCTGGGAGGAGCTGGGGGAGGCAGGGGTTGGGAAACAGGATCTCTGCCCTCCCTGTGGGAGGAATGTCACAGGGCAGCTCCAAACCAGCTCTTCTTTTTTTGTTTGTTTTTTAACCTGTGTCTGCAGCGAGTCTGCTCAGTCTGGGGTTTAGCTTGGCAGGGCAACCAGGGCAGTAGCAAGGGTAAGTGCTTTGTGGATGTGCTTCTTGATGTCCTGGAGCATGGAGAACTTAAGAGGGTGGAAAAAAAAACCAAAACAAACCCAAAACAACAGACAAATGATAACCACATGTTGGAGAGGACCTTTCTGTGCAGGCTGAGCTGAGTGCACAAGAGATGTTTGATCCACGTCTCTGTGGACAGCTTGAACCTGTTCCCACTGGTGGCTTGTTCTGATGGGCACAGGATGATGTGTTCACCACCACAGACTGAGTGTGTGTCCTGTCCACTGGGGAAGCGCTTGGTCTGTGCCAGGAGGAGGTGGGCAAGGCTGGAGCATCACACACTGGGTATGGGTTGGCCTTTTCTCCCCAGAAACAAGTGACAGGACAAGAGGAAATGGCCTTAAGTTGCCCCAGGGGAGGTTTAGCTTGGATGTGAAGAACAGTTTCTTGCCCTTGAGGGCTGTCAAAGCCTGGCCCAGGCTGCCTAGAGTGGCAGTGGTGGAGTCTCCATCCCTGGAGGGGATTCAAAGCCTTGGAGATGTGGTGCTGAGGGCCATGGTTTAGTGGTGCCCTGGCAGTGCTAGGTCCATGGTTGGACTCCATGAGCTTAGAGGTTTTTTCCAGTCAAAACCATTCTATGATCCACCTTGGAGCATGTATGAATACACCTGGCTGAATACACCTGACTGGTAACCTGTGGGTTACTGGGTGAGGAGAGTGAGGAGCTGGCAGAGTCTAGGCTCCTTGCTGAAGATGTTTGTCCCCATTTTGATGCAGTGCAGAGCCCCTGACTCCTTCAGACTTTGGAGGATGCTGTGGACCATCCCTCTGCTTAGGGCAGTGCTCTTTCTCACTCTGGAGGAGATATCTAGGAGGTGGTCTGCCTCCTACATCTAGACCTAGGGAAGGTCTCATGGACCTGCAGCTCATCTGAAGCCTGGTGGCACCATTCTGATGGAGCCTGTTATGTGTTTAATGGCTGCCTGCTGGCCCTGGCTTTGCCTTGGACAGGCTGGGAGCCCCCCAGCAGCAGGGTGCAAGGGTGAGCAGCTAAAAGTGAAAACTTTGGTCCATCCTCCCCAGCCCTTGGATAGGAGTTCTCAGCATCTTCTCAGCACTCCACTCCTTTCAAGTGGTCAGTGCTGAGAAGGTGTCTGTGCTGTAGCCAAAACACAGCATTTGGCATCTGAGAGTGGTTGTGGAAGTTCAGAGCTGCAGCAGAGTCATGCCTGGCACTGTTTTGAGGTCATCTAGGGAGATGCTGGGGTGCTGTGGCCATCCAGATCACAGAATCCCAGCTTGGTGGGAGTAAGAAGTGACCTCTGGAGATCATCTAGTCCAACCCCCCCTGCTAAAGCAGAGCACCCACAGCAGCTTGCCCAGGATCACAATGCCCAGGGGGCGTTGGAATCTCTCCACACAAGGAGACTCCACAACCTCTCTGGGCAGGGTTCCAGTGGTTTGCCAGGAAGATGCTACCAAGGTTCCTTCAGGTACTCTTCCTCTCTTGAGCCTCAAGGCTGGCAGGTCATTTCCAACCCACCAGCAACTGAAGAAGCTGGAGGAATCCCCTAAGAGCATGGACAAAGCATGTGGGGGAGCATAGCCTGGTGCGGCAGGTAGGGTCAGGCTTTGTACAGCAGCCTGGGTCACCAGCCTGAGCCATGCACTGCAGGTGGACTGTGAGGTTTGCCCTGGTTGCATCTACAGGGGTTGAAGGTGCTGATGTCCAAGCACAAATACAGGTTGGGTGGTGTATGGCTGAGAGCAGCCCTGAGGAAAAGGACCTGGGGCTCTGGGGTGATGAGAAGCTCAACATGAGCCTGCAGTGGGAGTGCAGCCCAGACAGCAACTGTGTGCTGGGCTGCAGCAAGAGCAGTGTGGGCAGCAGGGCAAGGGAGGGGATTCTGCCCCTTTGCTCTGCTCTCCTCAGACCCCACCTGGAGTCCTGTGTGCAGTTCTGGAGCCCCCAGCACAGGAAGGACATGGAAGTGTTGGAGTGGGTCCAGAGGGGGCCACGAAGATGCTCAGAGGGCTGCAGCAGCTCTGCTGTGAGGACAGGCTGAGAGAGTTGGGGCTGTGCAGCCTGGAGAAGAGAAGGCTTCCAGGACACCTTAGAGTAGCCTTCCAGGATCTGAAGGGGGCCTGCAGGAAGGCTGGGGAGGGACTGTTGAGAAGGTCTTGCAATGCCAGGACAAGGGGCAATGGGTTTGAACTGGCAGAGGGGAGATTCAAACTGGATGTTAGGAGGAAGTTCTTTACAGTGAGGGTGGGGAGACACTGGCACAGGTTGCCCAGGGAGGTTGTGGCTGCTCCCTCCCTGGAGGTGTTCAAGGCCAGGTTGGACGAGGCCTTGAGTGACCTGTGCTAGTGGGAGGTGTCCCTGCCTGTGGCAGGGGTTAGAACTGGATGATCCTTGAGGTCCCTTCCAACCTTACCATTCTATGATTCTCTGTGTCTGCCTGGACAGCCCTCAGGTGCCTGCTGAAGCAGCGTGGGAAGCCAGACATCCTCACAGCACCTGCCTTGGCAGAGCTGCTCCTGCAGCTCCCCTCCTGCAGCACCCCGGGGGTATGTCTCTCCCTGTCCATGCTCCCCTAAGAAACTCTCAGAAGTCCTGAGAAACCAGCTGCTGCCTCAGCAAGTTCTGGGGGCTGCTGGTGGTTGGTTTTTTGGCATTCCTCGAGTGCCTTTTGGCAGCCAAGCTGGGATCTGCTCCAACATGCTCAGCTCTTTCAGCAGCAGCAGCAGCAGCCCTCTCCCAGGGAGGAGAGGTTGCTCCTCAGAGGGTAGGTGCTGGTGGGTCTCTGCCTCTGCTTGTTGCTTGCTCCTTTGGTGGCTTGAAAGAGGAATCCAGGAGTGAGGGCAACAGCTTCTGTCCTCTTGGTCAAACAGCAGCTCTGGACCTCTGCATTGGAGATGTTTCTATCCTGCTGTAAGAGAGGGTGGGAGGAGAACATGGACTCACGTGGTGTGACTTTGGGATGTCAAAGTCATTTCTTGGTCTCCAAGAGCAGGTGGGGATTGTCTTGGTGTGTATCTCAAGATCATGGAATGGTTTAGGTTGCAATGGACCTTTAAAGGTCATCCAGTCCAAGCCCCTACAGTCAGCAGGGACATCTGCAATTAGAGCAGGGTGCTCAGGACCCCTAACAACCTGCCCTGCAATGGTNTGGGGTTCCAGCAGAACACAGCATCTGGGCAAAAGTTGGATTTGAACCAGGGTGCAGGGTTCAAACCAGGGCTTTAGGGGTGGGGTCAAGCTCAACATTTTCTCAGCATCTCCTCTGAAAGTGATGCATGTGCCCAAACCAGAAGATCTTCTGTTTCTTGAGCACCTTGTGCAGTGTTTCCCAGCCCAAACAAGCCAGGACTAGTAAGGATGGTGGTGGTTGTGTCCCTTCAGCCAGCAGTGGGTGCAGCTCTGTGCTGGCACCTCCCAGGACCACAGGAGGATTTGAGTAGTTGCAGCAATTAGTGAGGGCAGGGAGGGACACAGCCTCCCAGCGCCTCCTGAAAGCTCCTCAGGGGTGGCAGGTTCCTTGCTGGGGTCAGGAATGCCTCAGATCTGCTTTGCACTCAGGCCTGGAGCTCCTCAGTGAGGAAGCAGGAGCTGTGTCTCAGCCTTTCTGGGGAGCAGAAGGGTTGGGAATGGCATGCAGGGCATGTGCAGAATGCAGAGAGCCTTCTGGACACAAACCAGGACACTGCAAGCTGGCTGGGAGGTTGGGTTTGGCTTTCCTCCTCTGGTTCCAAGGGCTTCATGGAGCAAACACTGGGAATGCAACTTCCTAAGCCTTCCAAAGTGCTTCAAGAGCACCTTCCTATTTTTACCTGTCCAAGGAAAGGGCTAAGGGCTGAGGAAAGCTAACTAGGCCATCTCAGCAGGGTTTTCTTAGTGCTTCTGGAGGTGAAAGAAGCTCAGCAGACCTCTATAGGACAGACACTAGTGTCTGCAGACCCTGCTTACTCTGCCTAGGATCAGAGGTTCTCCATGGCTCTTCACCTCTTGGTCTCCTTCAAACCCTTCATATTGCTCTGATCCAATGTCTGTGCTGCTCCTCAGCATTGTCTGTAGGTGCCTGGTGGAGCTGGGATCAGAGGTGGGTGTTCTGCATGGCTCTTCACCTCTTGGTCTCCTTTAAACCCTTCATATTGCTCTGCTCAAATGCCTCTGCTGCTCCTCAGCATTGTCTGTAGGTGCCTGGTGGAGTTGGGATCAGAGGTGGGTGTTCTGCATGGCTCTTCACCTCTTGGTCTCCTTCAAACCCTTCATATTGCTCTGATCCAATGTCTGTGCTGCTCCTCAGCATTGTCCCTGTGTCTGGTGGAGCTGGGATCAGAGGTGGGTGTTCTGCATGGCTCTCCACCTCCTGGTCTCCTTCAAACCTTCCATGCTGCTCTACTCAGATGTCTCTGGTGCTCCTCAGCACTGGCTTTAGGTGCCTGAAGGAGCTACACAAACCCAGACATTTCCTCTGCTGCACCAGCAGAACAAAGTAGTTTCAGACACCCAGACCCCAGGCGACTCTCTCTGAAGTGCCATGGTAGAACCTTTCCATTCGTTGGAAGCAGTTGAGGGAAGCCCTGGATGTTCTCAAGCCTCTCTCAGGCATTTCAGGCAACTTCTTTCCCAAAGTCCTGCAGAAGCACNGCAGCAGCAGCAGCAGCCCTCTCCCAGGGAGGAGAGGTTGCTCCTCAGAGGGTAGGTGCTGGTGGGTCTCTGCCTCTGCTTGTTGCTTGCTCCTTTGGTGGCTTGAAAGAGGAATCCAGGAGTGAGGGCAACAGCTTCTGTCCTCTTGGTCAAACAGCAGCTCTGGACCTCTGCATTGGAGATGTTTCTATCCTGCTGTAAGAGAGGGTGGGAGGAGAACATGGACTCACGTGGTGTGACTTTGGGATGTCAAAGTCATTTCTTGGTCTCCAAGAGCAGGTGGGGATTGTCTTGGTGTGTATCTCAAGATCATGGAATGGTTTAGGTTGCAATGGACCTTTAAAGGTCATCCAGTCCAAGCCCCTACAGTCAGCAGGGACATCTGCAATTAGAGCAGGGTGCTCAGGACCCCTAACAACCTGCCCTGCAATGGTGCCAGGGATGGGACATGTCCCACCTCTCTGGGCTACCTGGGACAGGGTCTGACCACCCTCAACATAAATCTTTTCCTTCTCTCCAGCCTGAATCTTCCTCTTTCAGTTCAAACCATCACCCCTTGTCCTGTCACAACAGGCCCTGCTCAAAACTCTGTCCCCAGCTTTCTGATTGTCCCCTTGAAGCACTGAAAGGCCACCAGAAGATCTCCCTGGAGCCTTCTCTTCTCCAGGCTGAACGAGCCCAACTCTCAGCCTGGGCTCATGGCAGAGGGCTTGCAGCCCTCCCAGCAGTGCTGTGGCCTCATCTGGACCTGCTCCAACAGGTCCCTGTCTTTGCTGTGCTTAGGACCCCAGAGCTGGCCCCAGCACTGCAGGTGAGGTTGGGGTTCCAGCAGAACACAGCATCTGGGCAAAAGTTGGATTTGAACCAGGGTGCAGGGTTCAAACCAGGGCTTTAGGGGTGGGGTCAAGCTCAACATTTTCTCAGCATCTCCTCTGAAAGTGATGCATGTGCCCAAACCAGAAGATCTTCTGTTTCTTGAGCACCTTGTGCAGTGTTTCCCAGCCCAAACAAGCCAGGACTAGTAAGGATGGTGGTGGTTGTGTCCCTTCAGCCAGCAGTGGGTGCAGCTCTGTGCTGGCACCTCCCAGGACCACAGGAGGATTTGAGTAGTTGCAGCAATTAGTGAGGGCAGGGAGGGACACAGCCTCCCAGCGCCTCCTGAAAGCTCCTCAGGGGTGGCAGGTTCCTTGCTGGGGTCAGGAATGCCTCAGATCTGCTTTGCACTCAGGCCTGGAGCTCCTCAGTGAGGAAGCAGGAGCTGTGTCTCAGCCTTTCTGGGGAGCAGAAGGGTTGGGAATGGCATGCAGGGCATGTGCAGAATGCAGAGAGCCTTCTGGACACAAACCAGGACACTGCAAGCTGGCTGGGAGGTTGGGTTTGGCTTTCCTCCTCTGGTTCCAAGGGCTTCATGGAGCAAACACTGGGAATGCAACTTCCTAAGCCTTCCAAAGTGCTTCAAGAGCACCTTCCTATTTTTACCTGTCCAAGGAAAGGGCTAAGGGCTGAGGAAAGCTAACTAGGCCATCTCAGCAGGGTTTTCTTAGTGCTTCTGGAGGTGAAAGAAGCTCAGCAGACCTCTATAGGACAGACACTAGTGTCTGCAGACCCTGCTTACTCTGCCTAGGATCAGAGGTTCTCCATGGCTCTTCACCTCTTGGTCTCCTTCAAACCCTTCATATTGCTCTGATCCAATGTCTGTGCTGCTCCTCAGCATTGTCTGTAGGTGCCTGGTGGAGCTGGGATCAGAGGTGGGTGTTCTGCATGGCTCTTCACCTCTTGGTCTCCTTTAAACCCTTCATATTGCTCTGCTCAAATGCCTCTGCTGCTCCTCAGCATTGTCTGTAGGTGCCTGGTGGAGTTGGGATCAGAGGTGGGTGTTCTGCATGGCTCTTCACCTCTTGGTCTCCTTCAAACCCTTCATATTGCTCTGATCCAATGTCTGTGCTGCTCCTCAGCATTGTC
>WBNM01010449.1:0-16353 GCA_013399055.1 Ramphastos sulfuratus | reverse complement strand
CATGGCTCTTCACCTCTTGGTCTCCTTCAAACCCTTCATATTGCTCTGATCCAATGTCTGTGCTGCTCCTCAGCATTGTCCCTGTGTCTGGTGGAGCTGGGATCAGAGGTGGGTGTTCTGCATGGCTCTCCACCTCCTGGTCTCCTTCAAACCTTCCATGCTGCTCTACTCAGATGTCTCTGGTGCTCCTCAGCACTGGCTTTAGGTGCCTGAAGGAGCTACACAAACCCAGACATTTCCTCTGCTGCACCAGCAGAACAAAGTAGTTTCAGACACCCAGACCCCAGGCGACTCTCTCTGAAGTGCCATGGTAGAACCTTTCCATTCGTTGGAAGCAGTTGAGGGAAGCCCTGGATGTTCTCAAGCCTCTCTCAGGCATTTCAGGCAACTTCTTTCCCAAAGTCCTGCAGAAGCACCACCTGCTCTAGTGGCAGATGTCCCTGCTGACTGCAGGGGAGTTGGACTAGCTGACCTTGAAATGTCCCTTCCAACCCAAACCATGCTCTGATTCTGAAGGGGGAGGAAGCAAATCCACCTGCTGCTGGTGAGTGTGGCAGTGCTGGAGCTGGTTCACGGTGCAGTCCCTGAGGAGGTGGCCACTGGGCACCCAGAATGCCTGGGGGCAGGTGCAGGAGCTGCTCTCACTCACAGTTAATTAAACAGCAGCCAGGTTTGTTTTCTCCTGCTGCTTGCTTGGCTCTAATGAGGAGCTGAAGGCACCAGTGCCAGATGTGGGGCATCTTCTGGGTGCTGCAGCCTCACAGCTCTTCTCCTCCTCATCCCCACGCATCAGCTGCTTCCCCTTCAGCCAGACCAATGCTGCCACTTGTCCTATCTTCTCCAGAGCCTGCCAGCTGGTGCCTTGTGGTTTTCTTTTGTTGGATAAGCCTCCAGTGAGCTCTGGCAGTGCTGGGCTCCAAGGCTTTGTTTGCAAGCTGAGATGAGGCTTTATGGGTGGGAAGAGTGTCCAGGAGCAGGTTTAAACTGCAATTCCTCTCCCTTGTGTGTTCCCCAAGTGGTGCTAGAGCCCTGCAGCAAGGTCATGAAGGGCTGGAAACCCTTCCTGAGGTAGGAACCAGACCTCTGAAGTGTGTGTCCCTTGAAATGGGAGCTTCTGCTGTGCACAGATGAGCTCTTGGCTGATTTGACTGTGGCCAAGCAGCTGCAGCTCCCATGGCATGTGCAAACTGTTGGTTTTGAAGTGGTGTTTGTCAGGGTTGTCCAGGATCCCAAGTGTCCAGGATCCCAGTATCTAGGTGGGTTTGGAGTATCTCCAGATATCATAGAATCATAGAATGGTAAGGTTGGAAGGGACCTCAAGGAACATCTAGTTCCAACCNTCCAGAGCTGCACACAGGACTCCAGGTGGGGTCCCCATCACCTTCACCCTGCCAAGCTCCTGGCTGACTCTGCCATTTCTGGCTTGTGTGGGTTGCTGTCTGCAGCCGCTGGTGGCAGATGTGCCCCTCACCCATGGTCTAGGTGACATGCAGAGGTCTCACTGCTCTGTTTTCTTCTTCCTCTCCAGAGAGATCAAACTACGAAACTATGACCCTGAAGATGAGGAGCTGAAGAAGAGGAAGGTGCCTCAGGCCAAGCCAGCCTCAGGTGGGTGCAAGTGGAATGTGGGAGATGAGATGAGGGAGCACCAAAGCAGAAGTGTTGCCAGGGTTGGTGCTGGTGCCTGTGGTGAGGCCCCTGCTGCTGTGCTCTCTTCTGGAGGCTTTACAGGCCTGGAGATTATGGAATGGTTTGCATAGGAAGGGACCTTTAAAGCTCATCCAGACCAAGCCCCTGCAGTCAGCAGGGACATATGCAGCTGGAGCAGAGCAGATTGCTCAGGGACCCAAACAACCTGACCTGGAATGATGCCAGGGATGGGGCATCTCCACCTCTCTGGGCAACCTGGGCCAGGGTCCCACCACCCTCAGCACAAAAAATCTTTCTTCTCTCCAGTCTGAATCTTCCTCTTTCAGTTCAAACCACCACTCCTTGTCCTGTTACAGCAGGCCCTGCTCAAAAGTCTGTCCCCAGCTTTCTGATTGTCCCCTTGAAGCACTGAAAGGCCACCAGGAGGTCTTCCTGGAGCCTTCTCTTCTCCAGGCCCACGCAGCACTTGAAGTTGCGAGAACAGGTAAACCAGCACCCTGCACAGTGCAGAGGTGCAAAATCAGATGGCTTGGGTACCTCTGTCTTCCTTCTTGCTCCAACCCAAGGAGGAGAAGCCGCCTGGGGACATTTTGGCTGGTGTGAGGTGTTGAAGTGCTAGGAGTGCCTGCAGCCCTGGAGGGTACTGCCACCTCCATGCAGCCATGCTGGGATCTCCAGAGCTCTCTTGCTGCTGCTGTTAGGCTTGATGCTTGTGGCCCCCATTGCTTCATCACCCTCTCTTCCCCCTGGGGACTGCACACCCTGTGTTGCACAAGGCCTGGGTGTGTGTCCTGAGCATGGTGAACCCAGCCCCAAACCCACGGGTGCTAACTCAGAGGAGCTGAGCTCCTGCTGCAGCCTTCTCAAGGAGATCCAGCCTGGGTTTTTTTTTTTTTTTGTTTGACTTACCTTTAAACAAATATTAGTCATGAGTCTGAGGTGCTCAGGGTGGTGGTTTCCTCACACTGAACCTCCATATGGCTGCTGAGAGGGAGGTGAAGGGTAAGAAGTTGCCTTGATCTTGAAATCATAGAGTCACAGAATCGTTTAGTGCCATTGAGTCCAACCACTCCTTAAGTCTGCCGAGGCTGGAGCTGAACCATGTCCCTCAGCACCACATCTCTGCAGCTTTCAAACACCCCCAGGGGTGGGGATTCAACCACCTCCCTTTGGCAGCCTGGGACAGTACTTGAGAACCCTTTCAGGGAAAAGGTTTCTTCTACTGTCCAACCTAAACCCCNCAAACCCATTGCCCCTTGTCCTGTCATTGCAAGACCTTCTCAACAGTCCCTCCCCAGCCTTCCTGTAGCCCCCTTCAGATCCGGGAAGGCTACTCTAAGGTGTCCTGGAAGCCTTCTCTTCTCCAGGCTGCAGAGCCCCAACTCTCTCAGCCTGTCCTCACAGCAGAGCTGCTGCAGCCCTCTGAGCATCTTCATGGCCTCCTCTGGACCCGCTCCAACAGTTCCATGTCCTTCCTATGCTGGGGGCTCCAGAGCTGCACACAGGACTCCAGGTGGGGTCCCCATCACCTTCACCCTGCCAAGCTCCTGGCTGACTCTGCCATTTCTGGCTTGTGTGGGTTGCTGTCTGCAGCCGCTGGTGGCAGATGTGCCCCTCACCCATGGTCTAGGTGACATGCAGAGGTCTCACTGCTCTGTTTTCTTCTTCCTCTCCAGAGAGATCAAACTACGAAACTATGACCCTGAAGATGAGGAGCTGAAGAAGAGGAAGGTGCCTCAGGCCAAGCCAGCCTCAGGTGGGTGCAAGTGGAATGTGGGAGATGAGATGAGGGAGCACCAAAGCAGAAGTGTTGCCAGGGTTGGTGCTGGTGCCTGTGGTGAGGCCCCTGCTGCTGTGCTCTCTTCTGGAGGCTTTACAGGCCTGGAGATTATGGAATGGTTTGCATAGGAAGGGACCTTTAAAGCTCATCCAGACCAAGCCCCTGCAGTCAGCAGGGACATATGCAGCTGGAGCAGAGCAGATTGCTCAGGGACCCAAACAACCTGACCTGGAATGATGCCAGGGATGGGGCATCTCCACCTCTCTGGGCAACCTGGGCCAGGGTCCCACCACCCTCAGCACAAAAAATCTTTCTTCTCTCCAGTCTGAATCTTCCTCTTTCAGTTCAAACCACCACTCCTTGTCCTGTTACAGCAGGCCCTGCTCAAAAGTCTGTCCCCAGCTTTCTGATTGTCCCCTTGAAGCACTGAAAGGCCACCAGGAGGTCTTCCTGGAGCCTTCTCTTCTCCAGGCCCACGCAGCACTTGAAGTTGCGAGAACAGGTAAACCAGCACCCTGCACAGTGCAGAGGTGCAAAATCAGATGGCTTGGGTACCTCTGTCTTCCTTCTTGCTCCAACCCAAGGAGGAGAAGCCGCCTGGGGACATTTTGGCTGGTGTGAGGTGTTGAAGTGCTAGGAGTGCCTGCAGCCCTGGAGGGTACTGCCACCTCCATGCAGCCATGCTGGGATCTCCAGAGCTCTCTTGCTGCTGCTGTTAGGCTTGATGCTTGTGGCCCCCATTGCTTCATCACCCTCTCTTCCCCCTGGGGACTGCACACCCTGTGTTGCACAAGGCCTGGGTGTGTGTCCTGAGCATGGTGAACCCAGCCCCAAACCCACGGGTGCTAACTCAGAGGAGCTGAGCTCCTGCTGCAGCCTTCTCAAGGAGATCCAGCCTGGGTTTTTTTTTTTTTTTGTTTGACTTACCTTTAAACAAATATTAGTCATGAGTCTGAGGTGCTCAGGGTGGTGGTTTCCTCACACTGAACCTCCATATGGCTGCTGAGAGGGAGGTGAAGGGTAAGAAGTTGCCTTGATCTTGAAATCATAGAGTCACAGAATCGTTTAGTGCCATTGAGTCCAACCACTCCTTAAGTCTGCCGAGGCTGGAGCTGAACCATGTCCCTCAGCACCACATCTCTGCAGCTTTCAAACACCCCCAGGGGTGGGGATTCAACCACCTCCCTTTGGCAGCCTGGGACAGTACTTGAGAACCCTTTCAGGGAAAAGGTTTCTTCTACTGTCCAACCTAAACCCCACCCCAGGGCAACGTGAGGCCATTTCCTCTGGTCCTGTCACTTGTTCCTCAAGAGAAGAGACCAACCCCACCTGGCTCCAGCCTCCTTTCAGGCAGTTGGATGAGCCAGAAAGTCTCCCCTCAGCCTCCTTCTCTCCAGGTGTCCAGGCTCAACAGCCCCAGGTCCTTCAGCTGCTCCTCCCCAGCCCTGTTCTCCAGACCCTTCCCCAACTTTGTTGCCCTTCTCTGGCCCTGCTCCAGCCCCTCAATGTCCTTCTTGGAGTGAGGGCCCCAAAAGTGACCCCAGGATTCAAGCTGTGGCCTCACCAGTGCCCAGTCCAAGGGAGAAATTCCCACCCTGCTCCTGCTGGCCACACCATTGCTGATCCAGGCCAGGATCTTGGCCACCTGAGCACACCCTGGCTCATCTCCAGCCACTAACCCCCCCAGGTCCTTTTCCATGGTGCAGTTTCCAGCCACTCTGACCTCTGCCTGGCCCCTTTGTGGGGTGTGTGTGATGCAGAGGCGGGGCCTGTCCCTTGGCCTGGTTGAACCTCATCCCATTGGCCTCACTTATTGCTCCAGCCTGTTCAGATGCCTCTGTAGATCCCTCCTGACCCTCCAGCAGCAGATCAGCACTGCCACCTAACTTGGTGTCATCTGCAAGCTGACTGAGGGAGCCTTGATCCCCTTGTCCAGATCACAGATAAAGAGACTGAAGAGATCTGGTCCCAGTGCTGAGCCCTGGGGAGCACCACTGCTGCCCAGCCCAACTGCAGTCATCTCCACTCCTCACCACCTATTAAGGACTCAGTATATAGAGGACTCAAATATTGAGTCCTCCTGCAATGGATCCCTTCAAAAATATCCTGGATCAAAAGGAGTCTTTGGGAGCAGGGCAGGGATCTGGGAGGTGGGAATGCTGACACCATGCTTCCTTCATCCTTTGATGAAGGTTCAGAACTTCTCCAGGCTCTTCCCTGGTGCCTGGTTTGGGGTCAGGAATGGCACCTTTGGACATCTCCAGTAAAATGGGCACTGTGTCAGCACTTCTTTGGAGCTGCAGTGCCCACCAGCTGCTGTTTGGAGTGACCAACCTGTCCCCTGGGGCTGGGGACAGGAGGATGGAGAGTGAGGGTGGTGAGACACTGGCACAGGTTGCCCAGGGAGGTTGTGGCTGCTCCCTCCCTGGAGGTGTTCAAGGCCAGGTTGGAAGAGGCCTTGAGTGACCTGTGCTAGTGGGAGGTGTCCCTGCCTATGGCAGGGGGTTGGAACTGGATGAGCTTTGAGGTCCCTTCCAACCTTACCATTCTATGGTTCTATGGAGGAGCTGGAACTTGGTGGGGCTAAATCTTGCTGAAACAAAGATCTTGCTGGTGCCCTCACCCTCTTCTCTCACAACCAAGTTGAAGAACAGAGAGCTTCTTTCCACACCATCATCCACCAGTCTCTGCAGACCTTTACATAAGGTCTGGGCTGAAGTTTGTTGCCTCCAAGATGTCTCAAGTGGTGTGACCTTCTAAAATGAGTCATGGTGAGTCAAACTCCAGTTCAGACACCTGCAGAGCAGCAAGTTCTTGTGAGAAGAGGACTTGAACCCACCAGACATCTTGCTGCCCTTGCTGTTTCTGGTGTTCAGTGGTTGTTGGGTTTGCGTCAGGTGGTTTTTAGGAGGCTCCAGAAGGGTTAGGGTGGTGGGTGGGATGTGATGTTCTGTGCTCCTAAGGTGAAGATGTCCAAATGGACTCCTAGCAAAGCTTTTGTGAAGCCAGCCTGTGGCTTTGGTAGCTTTCCCCATGCCTTGTCTCTTGTCTTGCTGATGCTGGTCCTGTTCCCCCATCTAGTGGAAGACAAAGTGAAGGACCAGCTGGAGGCTGCCAAGCCAGAGCCCATCATCGACGAGGTGGTAGGTACACTTGGAGCTGCCCTCTGCTTGGCTGAGGCTTGAACCTGACCTGCAGCTCTCACTGGGTGTCTCCTCTTCCTCCCTAGGACCTGGCAAACCTGGCCCCCAGGAAACCTGACTGGTGAGTGCCTGCAGAGCCCTGCTCCTGGGGAAGGGCTTTTGGCATCAGTGGTGGGTTACCATCACCTTCAGCTTGTCCAGGGGCAGTTCAGATTGCTAGAAATGGGAACCCCAGCCCTGCTGTTGGGGACAGCTGAGTGGCACCACTGTGGGGTCATTGTCACAAGGGGTACCGTGGGTATTGGGTTGCTGTGCCTGTGAGTTGCCCTGGTTGCAGACACATTCTGGTGCTCGTAGGAGAGAAGTAGCTTCTCTGCCACTGGCAAGAGTGTAACATGGGCCCTGTGTTCCCATCTGCCCGGGGTGAGGACTGCCTGTGACATTGTCACTCTTCTCCTCAGGGATCTGAAGCGAGATGTGGCCAAGAAACTGGAGAAGCTGGAGAAGAGGACACAAAGAGCCATTGCTGAACTGATACGTGGGTTATGGTGCTGCAGGGCTGGTGGATGGGGGCACCAGGTGGTCCAGAAGGGTCACAGAGTCCTTACTGGGGACAGGGAGGGACTGGTGGAGATCGATCCCCTTCCCAAAAGGGTCTGTAAAGCTGTTGGTCCCAAGTAGCTTCCTTGAGGCTGCATGAAGACTTGGCTTGAGGGCTTGGGGGCTGCAGGTCCTCTGCTGCATTGGTTCCCCAGCAGAGATGGTTTACAACAGAATTCCAGCATGGTGGGGTTGGAAGGGACCTCTGGAGATCATCCAGTCCAAGCCCCCTTGTAAAGCACCCACAGCAGCTTGCACAGCATCACAATGGCATGGAGGGTTGGAATCTCTCCACACAAGGAGACTCCACAACCTCTTTGGGCAGCCTGGGACAGGGCTCCAGCACCCTCACAACAAAGAAGATTCTCCTCTTGTTCAGGTGGAACCTCCTGGGTTCCAGTTTGTGCCCACTGCCCCTTGTGTTGTCCCTGGGCACCACTGACAAGAGTCTGGCCCCAGCCTCTTGTCCCCAGTGGTCCCTTTAGCTCTTGCTGAGCATTGATCAGATCCCTTCTAGGGCCTGCTCTTCTCCAGGCTCAACAGCCCCAGGACTCTCAGCCTTTTCCTGCTCCCAGAGATGCTGCAGGCCCCTCAGCAGCTTCCCAGCCTCCCCTGGCCTCTCTCCAGTAGTTCCCTTGAGCTGTGGAGCCCCAAAATGGCCCCAGTCCTCCAGCTGTGGCCTCGGTAGGGCAGCGCAGAGGGGGAGGAGAACCTCCCTGAAGCTGCTGGTGTCACTCCTCATGCCCCCCTGGAGACCATTTGCTCTCTTGGCCACAAGGGCTCCGTTTTGGCTCATGGGCTACTTGCTGCCCCCTAGTGCCTGTGGCGGTGGTTGCAGCAGGTCAGCCCCGCAGCTGTACCGGTGCCGGGGGTGATCCCTCCGCAGCTGCAGGGCCTGCCCTGGGTGGTGTCCCCAACCTCTGCTGTTTCTGTCTTGCAGGGGAGCGGCTGAAGGGGCAGGAGGAGGAGCTGGCGTCCGCCGTGGGGTCAGCAAAGCAGGAGGGCAGTGACTCAGACTGAGGAGGTCCATGCAGCAGCCTGGGGTGTGGGTTCTGCACAGCTGCCTCTGCCTGCTAGGCCAATCCTATAGCTCTCGGGTGGAGGCACCTCCCTGGGACACACTTTGCCAGGGGCCCACAGATCCCACCTGTGCCTGAAGGAGAGGAGCAGATCCAAGGAGCCCTCCTGTCCTCTGTGAGACTGTGACTGGCTTTTGAGGGACACTTCATAGAGAGCTTTTAGGGACTCTGGGAGGCTGATGGGAGCAGAACTGACACCCACCTTAGCTTGAACCTGGACTACCAGGACCTGGAGCAGAGAAGATGTGGGCAGAAGGGCCAGGGAAGGTAAATTCAGGCTAACTCTCTTCTTGCTTGTTGGGTGAGCAAGGTGATGTCCACACAGCCAACAGCAGCCCCATGAGAGGCACCAGCACTTCCCAGGGGCCTTTCTCAGGTGCTGCTTTCTGCAGAAGAGCTGGTGTGGCTGCCAGGTGGGCACAAGCTGCTGTCCTGCTCTGGAGAGCTGCCTCTGAGTATTGAGGAACATCCATGGTCAGACCCAGCTCATGCAGAATGACTCTGCTGGAAGGGGCTGTGTGGCCTGGGACATGTTGGCTGCTCTGTGTCCAGCTGAGGCCAAGGTGGGGTTTGTTCAGCTCCCTAAAGTTTCCTGACCATCCATGCTCTGCAGCATGGACCTCTCCTCTGTGCTTTGTATTGACAAAGGTTGTTGTCAATGAATCTTTTTGTAATAAAACCAGCTTGGAGGGGAAGAAGGAGTCACTTGTTCTGCACAGAATCCCAGCTGGTGGACCTCTGGAGATCATCCATTCCAACCCCCCTGCTAAAGCAGGGGCACCCACAGCAGCTTGCCCAGCATCACAATGCCCAGGAGGGGTTGGAATCTCTCCACAACCTCTCTGGGCAGCCTGGGACAGGGCTCCAGCACCCTCACAACAAAGAAGTTTCTCCTCTGTTCAGATGGAACCTCCTGGGTTCCAGTTTGTGCCCATTGCTCCTTGTGCTGTCCCTGGGCACCACTGACAAGAGTCTGGCCCCAGCCTCTTGCCCCTCATGGTCCCTTTAGCTCTTGCTGAGCATTGATCAGATCCCTTCTAGGGCCTGCTCTTCTCCAGGCTCAACAGCCCCAGGACTCTCAGCCTTTTCCTGCTCCCAGAGATGCTGCAGGCCCCTCAGCAGCTTCCCAGCCTCCCCTGGCCTCTCTCCAGTAGTTCCTGCACAGCACTGGGTGGATGCAGCTCACCTAAACTGGCCAGAACCTTCAAGTCCAGATGGATGAGGCTTTGAGCAGCTTGGTCTGGTTGAAGATGTCCTTGCCCGTGGCCTAGATGACCTTTAAGCTCTGTTCCACCCCCAACCTGAGTCCTTGGTTCCTCTCTCTCAAGCGCCCTGCAGATGTCAGCAAATCTCCGTGCACAGAAGCCCGCAGCTGGCCCTTGAGCACAGCTGAGCTCCAGCTGGGATGCTGTGGAGCTGCTCCATCCCTCTGGCTCCGTGGTGGCCACACTGCTTCTGCTTCTGGTGGGAGCTGGACTGCTGCCCTCTGCTTTGCAGCACCTCTCAGGTGCAGACAGGAACTCGCCGCGCAGGGGGCAGCCTCCTGCTTTGTGCTGGTGGCTTTAAAGGGGCACAGATGCTCTTGGAGCCAGCTCTGGTTGCAAGTGCAGCTCTTCCTGAAGCTGACCTCTGCACCTCTCACCAGAAGCACCTTCTTGTCACCACTTCCCCAGAATGTTCTCCTGCCTGAAATTCAGGAGAGGTCAACCTCAAGAGTCCTGGGTGTGGAGATCCAGCTGGGAAGGGGCAGAAATTTGTTCTCAGCTGGATAATGGGATCCAGAAACTCTAAACAGGCACATGGGAGATGCACCTGCTGCTGGGATCCCAGCTTGGGACTGGGGCTCTGGCATTGGGACTGGGGGCTTGGCTTGGGGTTGTGATTCCTGCATGGAGCAAATATCCCTGCATGTCACAGGGATCCCAGCAGGGGAAAGGGATCCTGGCATGGGACTGGTGTCCATCTGTGAGACAGGGATCCCAGCAGGGGACAGGCATCCTGGCATGGGACTGGGGTCCTGGTATAAGACCAGAGGTCCTAGAATGAGACTGGGGACCCTGCACAGGACAGGGGTCCCAGCATGGGATTGTGACTCTTGCATGTCACAGGGATCCCAGCATGGAACTGGTGTCCACCCATGGAACCAGGATCCCAACATGGCCCAGCCCTGGAGCTGGTTTGCAGGTGCCAGGGGTCTAATTGCCTCTTCCATGGGACATTCCCTTCTCCAGATGAGTGAAAGAGGAGCAAGTGGAGAAGGATGGGGGGCAACAGAGGAATTTGGGCTGTGCCACCAAAGTCTTCAGCCCATGGATCTGCTTCATTCTCTGCTGTGACCAGAGGGTTGTCCTCCAAGTCTATGTTTCTCCTCTAGACCTTTCAAAACCCCAAATGGTGCTTCTCATGAAGTTTTCACTCCAGAAGAACTTTTCACTTAGCCATGGGGAGGTTTGTTGTTTTTTTTTTTTTCTTTTTGCTTTGTAGGTGTCCCAAGGACCCACCTGAAGCCTCCTCAGGCAGCACAGTGCTCCGTGGTCATCCCATGCCTGTATCCTCAGGATGCTGCCATGGCAGAAATACCTGGACAAAGAAACTTGGTTTGCTTTGTCCTGGTTTCCCTGGGTGAGGGCAGCTCTTCTGAGAGATGGGCTGGGAGAGGAGAATGAGATGCAGGAGAGCCCCAAGCACAAGGAATGGTTTGGCTTGAGGCAGGTGTTGGTGAGAACAAAATTTCTGAGGGAAAGCAGATGATGAAGGCCAGGGGAGGAGAAGGGGGAATAAATAACCTGGTGAGTTGAGTGATCCCTCCAGCTCCTCCTGGTGGGGATTTCTCCAGATCACAGAGCTGATGCTCCATCCCCACCACCACCTCATTGCTGCATGTCTCTGGTCGGAGATGCTTCTCATGCCCCGATTTCTGAAAGAAGGAAAGTGATGGCCTGAGGGGGGTCTGCAGGTGTTGAGTTACAGAATCCCAGCATGGTGGAGTTGAAAGGGACCTCTGGAGACCACCCAGTCCAGGCCAGCTCCTTAAACAGGGGCACCCACAGCAGCTTGCCCAGCATCACAATACCTGGGGGGGAGTGGTGTTGGAATCTCTCCAGAGGAAGAGACTCCACAAGCTCTCTGGGCAGTCTCAGTCTGATGAAGGAGAGGCCACACTGCTGGACCACAGTCAGCTCCATAAGCATCTCCCACCACATCAAGACCTTCTGTGGAGCCAGCACAATGCAGCTCAGCCACCCTCTGTTGAGGTACTGAGTGCTAAATCCCTCAGGGACCAGCAAGAGGACTGAAGGACCAGTGTGGGGCACATCTGAGTTTGCTGCATGCAGCAGCATTGGATTGCCCTGGGGGTCACCAACACCAGGATGCATTCTGGGATGGGACAGCAAAGAGGTGGAAGAGTGAAGCATGGGTTCCAAGGCCCAGAAGGGGCAGAACACTTAACCTAAAACATTGCTGTCCCACCAAGACCTGCCAGTCCACAGGCTTCTGCAGCCAGCTCACTACAGTCTTCATTGGTGACACGAAAATGGCTCTCTCAGCTGAAAGAATGCCAGCATGGTGGGGGGTACAAGAGGCCTCTGGAGATCATCAGCTAAAGCAGGGGCACCCACAGCAGCTTGCCCAGCATCACAATGGCATGGGGGGTTGGAATCTCTCCACAACCTCTCTGGGCAGCCTGGGACAGAGCTCCAGCACCCTCACCCTAAAGAAGTTTCTCCTATTCCTGTGATCCTGAGATGATATTGCAGAAGGAAACGTTGCAGAAACCTGCTTTGGCTGTTTGGAGAACTGCTCAGCCATGATGGCAGCTCTGAAGAGCATTTGCTTTTCTTTCTTTGCCAGAAGCAACAATGGCCTGAATTCTCCAGTGAGTGCAGCTCGTGGGACAGGCAGCAGAAGCTCTCCACTTGGGAAATGTCTGGTCAGGGACATCACAAAAGGATTTTTCAGCAGCTGTCAAGATCTGGACGTCTGCTTTCATGTTCCTGCAGCAGCTGGACACTTAAAAGCCTGACCTTGTCCATGGGTGTGGACCACTGCAGGGAAAAAAGAAAGGGAAAAAAAAAAAAAAAAAAAAAAAAAGTGGCCTGAAGGAGTGAGGGCTTGGGCTGAAGCCTCCTCTGCATCATCCCAGCAGGTAGGAGCATAGATTCTGCTGGCTGGAGAATCCCACAGCGACACAATTGCTCTGGCACACCAGGGTCACTCCTGCTCCAGGTCACGGAGCCACCAAAGGCTGCTACACCATCCAGCCCACCCTGCTGCCTTTGATTCTGCCCCACTGCTCAGAAGATGAAGGGGGTTGTCAAGACAACTGTCTGCTGAGGCACTCTCCCAAGGCTGGGGTGCAAGGAACACAGGAGGGAACTCAATAAAAGATGCAGGAGGTGACATTTGTAAGGAGAGGACAAAGCACCATCATTGTCACGTTTTAAAAGGCCATGGCATTCCTAGACTCAGAGGACCATAAAATCATCCTGGTTGGGAGAGACCTTCAAGATCAGTGAGTCCCACCACGAACTCAGCACTGCCAAGTCCACCACCAGACCAAGTCCCTCAGCACCTCCTCTACACAAGCTTTGAAACCCCTCCAGGGATGGGAATTCCACCACAGGCACTGGGCAGCCTGGAGCCAGGTGGGGGTTGGTCTCTTCTCCCAAGGAACAAGTGACAGGGCAAGAGTTGCCCCAGGGGAAGTTTAGGTTGGGCATGAGGAAGAATTTCTGGGCCAGAGCCTCACCACCCTCCGTGGAAAAAAATCTCTTCCTTCCCAAACACAACTCCAGGCTGGGTGGGGAATGGCTGAGAGCAGCCCTGAGGAACAGGCCCTGGGGGTCTGGGGTGATGAAAAGCTCAAGATGAGGCTGCAGTGTGAGTGCAGCCCAGACAGCAACTGTGTGCTGGGCTGCAGCAAGAGCAGTGTGGGCAGCAGGGCAAGGGAGGGGATTCTGCCCCTTTGCTCTGCTCTCCTCAGACCCCACCTGGAGTCCTGTGTGCAGTTCTGGAGCCCCCAGCACAGGAAGGACATGGAAGTGTTGGAGCGGGTCCAGAGGAGGCCACGAAGATGCTCAGAGGGCTGCAGCAGCTCTGCTGTGAGGACAGGCTGAGAGAGTTGGGGCTCTGCAGCCTGGAGAAGAGAAGGCTTCCAGGAGACCTTAGAGTAGCCTTCCAGGATCTGAAGGGGGCTACAGGAAGGCTGGGGAGGGACTATTGACAAGGTCTTGCAATGCCAGGACAAGGGGCAATGGGTTTGAACTGGCAGAGGGGAGATTGAAACTGGATGTTAGGAGGAAGTTGTTTGCAGTGAGGGTGGTGAGACAGTGGCACAGGTTGCCCAGGGAGGTTGTGGCTGCTCCCTGCCTGGAGGTGTTCAAGGCCAGGTTGGAGGAGGCCTTGAGTGACCTGTGCTAGTGGGAGGTGTCCCTGCCTATGGCAGGGGGTTGGAACTGGATGATCCTTGAGGTCCCTTCCAACCTTACCATTCTATGATTCTACCATTCTATGATTCTCTCCAGTCTGAGTCTCTCACTTTAAAGCAGCAATCCTTGTCCTGTCCTGGCCAAAGGAAAATCCAACCTTCCTTATAAACCCCCTTGAAGGGCTGAAGGCTGCCAGAAGGTATCCCTGAAGCCTTTTCTTCTGCAGGCTGCACAGCCCCAACTCTCTCAGCCTGGTCTCACAGCATTGCAGATGTTTAAAAGCTGCAGAGATGTGGTGCTGAGGAACATGGCTTAGCACCAGGACTGGATGGACTGAATGACCTTAAAGATATTTTCCAAACTAAATGATTCCATGATTCCAATGTCTCCCTGGAGCCTTCTCTTCTCCAGGCTGAACAAACCCAACTCTCAGCCTGGCCTCACAACAGAGGTCTTCCAGCCCTCCCAGCATTGCTGTGGCCTCCTCTGGCCCTGCTCCAACAGGTCCCTGTCCCTGCTGTGCTGAGGACTCCAGAGCTGGCCCCAGCACTGCAGGTGAGGTCTCAGCAGAGCACAGCAGAGGGGGCAGAATGCCCTCCTTGTGCCCCTCTCCAGCAGAAGGTTGCAATCTCTCTACAGAAACCCAACCAGCTGCAGTTAGCCCTACCAGGCTGTTCCTGAAGAGTGTTCCTCATCTCCTTTCTGAAGGAGTCTCCCTTCCAAAGACTGCCTTAAAACATGACAAAAATGACTTCAAGCTTTGTGTGAGATTTACCTCCCCCCCATTATGATGTTTGAAAGAAAAATGCCCCCAGAGTCCTCATAAAACTCCTGCTGAATTTATTACATGCTCGTTAGGCAGCAGAAAGCATCCAGCCCAAGGACTTTTCAGCAGCAGGCCAACCTACCACAGCTCCTCATGGGCTCCATCTCTGGCAGATGAAGCTGTGCTCCAGACAGGGAACATCTCTCAGGTGCTGGGAGCTGGGGAGTGTGACTAACAATAGCAAAGGCAAGCTGCAGGTAATGACTCTTCAGCCCTTCAAGGGGGTTTATAAGGAAGGTTGGATTTTCCTTTTGCCAGGACAGGACAAGGATTGCTGCTTTAAAGTGAGAGACTCAGACTAGAGAGAATCATAGAATGGTAGAATCATAGAATGGGAAGGTTGGAAGGGACCTCAAGGATCATCCAGTTCCAACCCCTGCCATGGGCAGGGACACCTCCCACTAGCACAGGTCACTCAAGGCCTCCTCCAACCTGGCCTTCAACACCTNGCACACAGTTGCTGTCTGGGCTGCACTCCCACTGCAGGCTCATGTTGAGCTTTTCATCACCCCAGACCCCCAGGTCCTTTTCCTCAGGGCTGCTCTCAGCCATTCCCCACCCAGCCTGGAGTTGTGCTTGGGTTTGTAAGTCCCTGAATGCCAGCATGGTGTGGCTGGAAGGGACCTCTGGAGATCATCCAGATCAACCCCCCTGCTAAAGCAGAGGCACCCACAGCAGCTTGCACAGCATCACAATGGCCAGGGGAGGTTGGAATCTCTCCACACAAGGAGACTCCACAACCTCTCTGGGCAGCCTGGGACAGGGCTCCAGCACCCTCACAACAAAAAAGTTTCTCCTCTCGTTCAGGTGGAACCTCCTGGGTTCCAGTTTGTGCCCATTGCCCCTTGTGCTGTCCCTGGGCACCACTGACAAGAGTCTGGCCCCAGCCTCTTGTGCCCAGTGGTCTCTTTAGCTCTTGCTGGGCACTGATCAGCTCCCCTCTGGGTCTGTTCTTCTCCAGGCTCAACAGCCCCAGGGCTCTCAGCCTTTCCTCCTCCCAGAGATGCTGCAGCTTCCCAGCCTCCCCTAGCCTCTGTCCAGTAGTTCCCTGTCTCTTTTGAGCTGTGGAGCCCCAAACTGGCCCCATTCCTCCAGCTGTAGCCTCAGTAGGGCAGAGCAGATCTAGAGGAAAATCTTCAACTGCTGGCCACACTTTTCTTCATGGCCCCCAGGAGACCATTTCCCTTCTTGCCCAGGGGTGCACATTGCTGGCTCATGCTGGTACCACCAGGAAAGGTCTGAGATGTTTTTTTTTCCCCCCCGGGAGCATCCCATTTGCAGCTGCTTGGCTGCAGGCTGTTGACCTATTGTTCACTACAATAATACCAGGAGAGCAGGACTTGGGTGTCCATCTGGGTTCAATGCAGAATGATGCCACTTTGTAAAGCTGAGGGTGGTTCATGTTGTGGGAGCACTTGGCAGCAGCACCCGTGGCTTGATGTTTTGTGAAAGGCTTGCTGGAGGCGTTGGTGCTACTGGGAATTTGTCCTTCAGAAAGCTGAAGAGCAGCTAATGGGCAGCATGTCTGAGGGACCTGTTGGTGTGAAGCAGAGCCCTGGAGAGCCAGCACTCATCTGGAGATGTAAAGAGAAGGATCCTCTGGTGCTTGCCAACATCTCAGCTTAAGAGAAGAAAAAAGCTTCTCGGTTGGTCTCTTTTTGGAGCTGTGGTAGATTGCTTGGTGAATAAAAAGGGAGGTTTGTTGCTGGAAGTGGATGAAAGGCTCAGGGAGGACTGAAATAGTACTGCAGGCTTTTCTTCCTACCTTAACCAAAGGCAGCTGAGGTTGCAGCTACTCCCAGCTGGTATAATTGGGGCAGATTTTTGGGCACCGAGCCCCAGAATC
>WBNM01010448.1:74955-85980 GCA_013399055.1 Ramphastos sulfuratus | reverse complement strand
CACGAGTTCTGAATATTTCATATCAATGAACTATATTACTATTTTAAAAAATATCATCTCACAGTAATTAATCACCCCTCCACTACAAGCTCTACTCATTCTGACACAGGCATACTCTATTGGATAAACAGAGTTAATATCAGTGCCCACATCACATTTATTACAGATCCTGATGTTCTGTGAAGAAGCTTTAAGGTTGCTGATGCATGTAGTAGGTGTGACATGTATTTAGGAAAGTAACAGAACAAACTTGTTAAGCTGAACTGAAGCTCAGGCTTCAGTTGCACAAGAGATCATCATATAGTGTGTATTTGTATAAAACCCACTTGAGCAGAGTGACATAAGTAGGCTTGAACAGTCAAATGTTCATGCTCCCTTTAATCTAAAATAAACAATGAATGATTGGTCTGTGGCAGAGAGTACACACGTTACAACCTATCTAACTATAGATTTAATTTATTTTTAATATGTTGTAATTGGGAAAACTTTCACAGTCTGGCAGATACTGGTATTTGGAATGGTTTGTTGAGTTCCCATTTGTAGCTAAAGCAAATAAGGACAGAAATGCTAATGTCACCAGCAGCATGGGAACTTGGAAAGGACTCAGTTTGCTGACTGCAGCATCCTGCTTGGAAAAGATCCTTGGACTTTTCTTGTTCCCAAGACTGGACTGCAGCTGACAGTTTCAGTGGTGTTTCTGGCTTCGATTTAGCAGCAAAGTTTCTACAGCCTAAGGTATTTCAATCTCATAACATTAAAACAGTTGGAGAAAGCTAACCAGGCTAGTGAACATGCTGAATGGATAGATACTGCTCAACCAATCATGCTATCATACGCTCACAGAATGGTAGTGGTTGAAAGGCACCTTTGAAGATCATCTAGACCAAACCCCTCTGCTAGAGCAGAATCACCTACAGTAAATCAGACAGGAACACATCCAGACAGGTTTTGAATGTCTCCAAAGAAGAAGACTCCAAAGCCTCTCTGGGCAACTTGTTCCACTGCTCTGCCACCCTCAAAGTGAAGAACCTCCCATGCTCCCAGTTGCACGTGTTGTCCCCACTGGAAATCACTGAGAAGAGCCTAGCTTCACCCTCCTGACACTCACCCTTTAGACCTAAAGGTCTAAAGGTATTAATGAGATCTCCCCTCAGTCTTCTCTTCTCCAGGCTAAACACACCCAGCTCTCTCAGCATCTCCTCCTAAGGCATCTCCAGAAACCTGAGAAATCTCTGTTCTGCAGTATGATACCTACTGCTTTCCTCCCCAGAAAAGGGAAAGAAAGGCTCTTATTCACTTAGTGAGTCACCATTCAAATATTCTGCACTCCTCAACTACAACCCTCAAATTGCAGGTAGTTTTTTTCAGTAGAGGGATTGCCTGTTTACTAGGCATCTGTCCCTAATTTAACACATTTCCTCTTGGAGCAAGGGCAGGGATATCTGTGCAAGCAAGTTGTGTGTGGCATGACCCAACACTTCTTTCTCCAGCTGCAAAAGCAATTGCAAAACCTGTTTGGGTGGTACCTGGGGCCGCTGGCACATCACTGGGGCATGGCTTGGCATACCTTGGCATAGCAGCCTGCTGTAATAGGTATAACAATATCTGCTGCAGCTCAAAGACTCCCACTCCTCTCTTCTGAAGTCTAGATAGACACTGTGGAGAGTGGCAGGCAGCATTTATCTGGACAGCCACAGACCTCTTCAGTACAGCTTTCAGAGGTGAGAGTGTTGTTTTGATATCCACACTGCCCTCACTTGGATTTGGGTGGGTGGCCCACACCAGGGAGCAGTGGGAACTCCTTTCTTTCCCTTTTTCTCTTTTTAGAGAAAGCTCATGGCTTCATCTCTGGCTTTGTCCTTTGCTGCATACTTTAAATTATGGGGCACATGAGGTGCTGTGATTGCTTCCTTGTAGGGTGCCTCAGCAGGGGAACCAGGATGCTGCCACTGTCCTTCTCCAGCTTGGACTCTGGTAAAGAAATCGGAACTGGGCTCAGGCATTAGTACCAAACAATCCTAAATTATTCCCTCTGCAAGAGATCTCCATTCAGTTTTCTCAGGAAGGGCTGCTATCTGCCAGTGTTAGCCATCAGAGGATGGTGGGGATGACATGACTGTTTGTGACATGATGCCGTTGCCAGTTATTTAACCTTGTGTGATGTCCTCCTTCTCCCAGATGCAGGGCTGAGGGTTTGGCAGCTGCCTTCTCCTGCCAGCTGTTGAAGGGACTAGTGGCAAAACACAGCTGCCTTGAATGGCAGAAGGAAACAGGACTGGCCAGAGAAAATTTGCATCCCTGAGAAAAGGCCTTGATAAACAAGATGAAATACAAGGTTGCTGGCTACAGTTGCTATGAGTGCTGCAGGAGGTAAAGCAGGGATGGGGGATGAAAGATGTCATCCAAATTGCAAAGCCTCACAGCTGAAAACCAGATGTGTGTGCTGCTGAGCTGAAGCCTGTGTCAAAGGTGCAGCAGTACTGGAGACAGATATGTCAGAGGGCCTAAGGGAAAGCCTGAGTCATGCTGAAGGTAGCAGTAACATACAGGTAAAGATGATGACAGGTCTTGATGTAGAACTCTGATGCCAATGAAATATGGTTTAGTATTTTAATGCTGGTGTACTTTACATCTTGGTTACGCTTTGCCCAGACAGTGTGTGAGGCAGTGATGCTCAGAAGTAGTTTGCTAACACAAGCTGTTAGGAGCAGGTGAACTCATTCAGGGCTGTGGTTCTGCTGCGTCCATCCCAGCACTGCTTACTTCTGGACCACTCACAGCCCCAAAGGGGAGAGGATGGATCCTAAAAGCATTGCTGGCCTGAGCAAGTTTTAACATTGCTTTCAGGAGGACTCTAAAAGGGAGTCCAGGTGAAGGAAAGGCAGTTGAATAACAGACTGTGAATGTCAGACCCTGTGTCTCACTCCACGTTGTTAATCTTACAAAACCCCAGGCTCTTCTGTCTTGCCACAACTAAAAGCCTGGTGATACCTCAGTGACTGCCAAGCGAATCTACCTTCCCCAAAAAGCAGCCAGGGGAGGTTTTTAGCCGTTTCCCAGCTGCCTTCTGTCAACACTGTAGCATTTTAATGAGAATGACTGCACAGCTGCAGCTTCTGAGTCTCTACTATCTAACCCACTCTGCTCAAGTGAGGTAGAAGTTCTGACAGACCCCCTTTTCTCCTCACTGGCCAGCTGCACACACTGTGAAGGGAAGAAAGAACTCAGCTTAGATTTGCTTATCAAAAGGCCATTAGGCAAGGATTTCCTACATCATTTCTGAAAGAAAATGGGGAGACAAGCAAAAGCAATACAAAAATTGCCATAGTTTCTGTGTCCCCTGCATGCCTGGGGCAGGTTTGTGTTGGGCCACAGTGCATGCATGCTCAGCTTAACTGGTTGCACACCTATTTCTAAGCTAAAATCACCAACTGGATAGAAACATAAGGCTTATTGTTGTATAGTTAGTTACCTGTTTGGCTGCTTGACTGGAGACAGAGGTGAGAAGAGAGGAACTTAAGAGTTGTAAGTGTAGAAGAAAAGGGGAGAGAAGCAGCCTGAGGGTTTCAGCAACCAAGGGTTTCTTATGGAGTGCTATGGGACTAGTGAGCATGTGTCTAGGAGGCATGTAGTTCTTGCCTGAGGAGATTAAGACAGAAAACACACTGTGCATAAGGAGTACCGGCAGCTATAATGGTAGGTGTTTCAGTGCTGTACAGCTTCTCTTGGTTCCAACTTCAGGCTGAATTGTTTTTCAATAATTAAGATTCAGAATAAGCTTTAACTTGTCTATGCAGGTGCTGCAGCATGACAAAGCAGGTTGAATTTAATGATGAAAAAGCAAAGCAAGGATCAGCTTTTGCTCCTCGATAAATATTCTGCCAGAGTCTGTGCTAATTCCAATCCTTTTAAAAAGACTTCCTAAGAAATTACCTGCCTGCCCTTCAGCCAGGTGGTGCTGCTGGGCAGACTGGCAGACTTCAAGGGGAATGAATAGGAGATGGCAGTGGGGAGATACCGGATGCATACTGTGCATGTGCCAACAGAGAGGGCAGCAGGATGTGCAAGGAACATATCTTACAGACTCTGATTTAAGGCAAAAGAGCTTAAGGCATGGTGGTATTTCAGAGTCTTTGCAGAGATACAAGCTTGCTTTGTTTTTCCTTTTGCTGTGCATTATTGTAAAGAAACCAATTATCATGGTCATAAACAGTTTTGACTCAAGAACACACATTTCCATTGCCAACCAACTGCATGCAGGGCTAGTAGCATTAGCTGTCACTTTTTTTGTCTCATTATTTTTCTCCACACAAGCATCGACAACTTTCAGGTCAGGTTGTAATCTCAAATTAATCCAGGCACAGAAAATAAGGGTGATGGGATTATCTGTCCAGAACACAGTTCCAGTATGAAGCAAAATCATGACTGTCTCTGAACATATGGGCTGAGGCATCTGGAGCAGATAGGGAGTGGGAATGAGGTACTACTTTCCCTGAGGCAGTAAGTTCAAGCAAGTACAGGGAGGATGAAGGAGATGTGGTATGTGTACATACAAATTCACACACATTCAGCAATTTTCTCAAGACTAGAATCTCTTTCTCACACACAATATGTTGGAAAGTGCCTGGCATTTGCTAAGACTCAAATATAAATAGCTTTAACACTCAGACTTCCTGATAGTCTCTCCACTCTACTGACATTAGCACACTCAGTGCTCAAAAAGGACTGGAAAAAGCTGTGAGCACAGGAAAAGGGTGGCAGAAGATATCCTCTGTTTTCAACAGGGCTTTGCAGCTGCTAACAGCTGTACTTGAGGTGAACAGAACGAGAAGCTTTGGAGAATAAGAATCCTTTAACTTCTGTCCTGGTCAGCACCAAAAGAGATGTGAAGGAAGGCTAGGAAGTGACAGCCTTGTCCTTTCCAGGGATAGCACTTAAGCCAAAATTATGGGGCACTGGGATCTGCTGAGCTATTTTTCAACAAGCCCCTTCTTGGGCAGTGCGTGCACTGGAGGAAGAAGAAGAATCATCATTTTCTGATCACCTAATACCTAAGTCAGCAAAGCTTACTGGGGATATGTGTCCTGACTTGGAGCTCCTATGGGTAAAAAAATGAGAAGAGACAGAAAAACAACTCAAGATGGCATTTTTCTATTCCCTCCGTCTGTTCCCCAGGGCACCTTCTCACCTTGTCTCAGTCCAATGACAGAAACAAGGTTTCTTCCTACCAGGTCTCCAGAGTCCAGTAAAACATAAAGGAAAGCAAGCTGCATCTCCTCTCCTGACCATGCCTGTAACAGCTCTGACAGCATCTGCCTGGTGGGAAAGGGATGGAGAGCCACTGCTTTTTCACATCCCTCTAGGGAGCATGGTATTGGAAACCAGAGCAGAAAGTCTTTTCTTCTATAAATTGCAGCAGTTTGATGTTTAAAAGCAGTAAACTGGAATAAATGAGAACTCCCAAAAAGTACTTCTGCTGTTTCTGTGCTGGTAAGGGCACTTTGCAACAGCAAACTTCAGTAATACAGAGAGGTGAATTCGGGGGGGTTAAACCTACCACAGTTTGCTCACTGGAAGGTTCTTGGTGGCTGGGATAGTGACTGTATGGTTTTCCTATTTGCAGTGTTAAATGCACTCTACTTACTTTGCCTGACCTTGTGGAAAATCACGTTGAGGATTCACCATTAGCTCCCTAATCCGATCAGCTGCAACAGATCTCACGAAGGTCAGCCTTTACCAACAACAGTGCAAGGTGCTGGGGATCAGGCAAAGCATGACCATGAGAGGGTTTGTGTACCAGATGCATCTGACAGTTTACAAGTGGAGCCAAGTGTCTCCAAGTGAAGGAACAAAGCAAAAGTCAGATGCTGCCCTTGGGGCAGCTCTTTCTCTGGAAGCTAGAGACCACCACTTGAAATCACTCGAGAGATTCCAATACTGCTAGACTGGCACAGGGATCCCTATGTAGCAAACCTCAGAGGCTTTGAAGGACTGCTCCAAAGAACTGGTTTTACAACAGTATCCATTTACATGTCATGACATTACTAGACCTGCCCTTTCCTTCCACCTAACATAACCTCATTTCCTTCAGAGAGCAGAACCTGAAGTACTCAGCCTTTCAACAGTGCTGTTTGTTAACCACTGCTAACAGCCCTCTTGAACATTAACTACACAATGAGTATTCAGCATGCCGGAGCAAACAATTTTTTCAGGTGAATAGCTGGAAGAAATGTACTAATGAGTCTTCATTTTTAGAACCTTGGCTATTCTTTGTTTATTTTTTCACAATTAGGTGATTCTGCCTCCAGATTGGAGAGCTCCTCTATGAGGGCCGACAAGTTGATTTTTGTTGTTGCTGTAGTGTCCTGCCTTTGAGAAGTTTCTGTATTGTTCTGTAATGTTGTTATATGTTACAATCAGCTTTTCATAAGTATCTCTTTGTTCCAAACTCCAAGACCATGAAAAAGAATTTATTTGTTCTGGGCTGCTCCAGACCAGCACTCATTTCTTCTTAAGGCAACCTCCACACCTTTAACAGTTTAGAGCATATGGTTACTGCCTTCACTCCTGCCCTAAAATCCTCATAAGACGATCAATATGGGGTTTCCAAGTTACTAAAACAGTACATCTTATTCTCCAGGATGGATTTTAACTTTCCCTGCTTAAAATCCATTTCCCTGTCCTACAGAAAAAAAAATGCATGGAATGTAAACAAGAAAACAGCATGGGATAGGATAATAATTCACTTTTTCCTTCCATTCTTTCAATTATTGGTGTGTGACAGCCAGCCCCTCAAATGTGATCTTTTACTGGAAAGTCCTCTCAAAAATCCCAATCACAGCAGACATTGACCTCTGTCAGTCTAAGATTTAAGTCTCTTTTCCAATGGGTATTTGAGATATCACCAATGTCAAGAAAAGTTCAAACTGGGCTACGAAAAGTTCAAACTGGGCTATGAAATTGAGATGTTGTACAGATGCTTTAGCAGCTATCTGATTGTCACCTGTACTGCACCTCACATGAACACACACACGAACGTCTTGAATTTGGTTCTGCTTTCTAGTGTTCCACTGTCACCCTCTGTGAATGCCCTTGCTTTGATAGGACATAGTGGGTACAAGAAACTGGCTGCTTGCTGGTATTAAAAGATCCTTTACCATTGAGACCATGGAAAAGAGAAGTCAGGAAACATCTGTAAAAGGGTAAGTTTCCCTGTCTGTGCACTGGAGTCAGTAAGTGATACAAGCAAAGGAAAAAATAGTTTTAATACATTCTTAAACTAAATCACTGCATCCAAGGAGCATTAAAGAGGAAGAACAGAGAGTAATAACTAAAATTTTCAAAGAAGAAAACTTGTCATGGAGTTAAAATTAAGTAGCAGTTTGGTTCCTGTTGTTTACCAGCGTACATTCCAGGGCTTATGGATGAGAACTGCTTTTTGCCAGTGCATGGAGATTTGCAGAGGTAGACTTGGGTGTTTGTGCTGGGAGCCTAAGAGAATATCTAGAGGGGATTTAAATAGGCTTTCCCAGTAGTAAGTAGGAAGTATAAGACATCTAAAAATATAGCTGCAGTCCTAACTAGGAAGAGACTCACAGGACACTTTTGTTTGGAAGGGACTCCAGTCTAATGTCCTGCTCAAAGCAGGATCACCTACAGCATTGGACTGAGCTGCTTGCGGCTTTATTTGGTCAGGTTTTCAAATCCTTCAAGGACAGAGGTGACGCTACCTGCCTGGGAAAAGTTTTCCAGTGCTTGACTGTCATGGCAAAAAGCACTTCCCTAAGATGGTTAAGGTGAGAAAATAAACATTTGGGAGCAGAGTACCCACCAGATAGTACAGGCAATTTACTGACAACTCAGACACATGGATACTATTCTTCACTAGCACAGAGGAGGTTTCATATGAAGCTTTTTCCACAGTTCTTACAACTTTCTGGATTGTTCTAGCCATTGCCCATCTGATGGTCATTAGCAGGTACATGCAGATAGCTAGCACTGTCTTTTCTTCATTTATTCCTGCTCTTTTCCCTTTTCTCTGCCTTGAAGCAGAGGAGATTACAGCCTGGTTCTAGGTCAGATAAACATTCTATAGACTACTTGGAGATATTTGAATTCACCTAGTCAGTGAGACCCACAGCAGTCATAGCTTTTTATAGTGCTGTCAGGGAGGTGGAAACTTTGTTAATCAAGAATATTTAATTCCAGATAAAAAGATAAACACTGGCAACAAACAAGCTGTGACCACCTGCTTCTCTGACTGATCGTCCCCATTCAATGAAGAACGGCAAAACCCAAAGGACAGACTTCCGCACGTAGGCACAATTGAGTTGGCTATGTGCACCAAGGTGAACTGCAAACATAACATCTGTCTATGCAGAAATAACTGTGTCCAAGTTTTATTTTCACATTGTGCTTCACACTCTGTCCCACAGATCAGAAGGTGCCTTAAGCCACAGTTCATCTTGGTAGTTAGAGCATTCAGGCAGAAAAGTGAACTGAATTTGAGTCTTCCATGTACCGGCTGAAAGTCTGTAGCTAAAAAAAGCACAGGTGCTTCATCACTTGAGCTTTCCAAACCTTCTGTAACCAAAATCACCTTGTAAATTAGACATGAATTTGTGAACAGTTTTAGAACCACCAATTATATATTCTTGTAGTGAACTTACTTAAAAGAAAAAAAAAAAAAGTCATGCTACGTTTTGCTAGGGAGTTTAAGCCCAAGATACTTGTTTTTCTCTTCTTCAAAATTTGTAATTAAAACCTTAATTTTAAAAGCAGCTTCTATTCTGGACTTAAACTACCCATGCATCACTTTAAATATTAAATATGCTAGCCTGGCTGAAGATATATTTTTAGCAACATCATATAATATGTCAAACATGGTTTCTTGGATGAACTTATATAAATGACTTCTGCCTTACTTGTACTATTCAAGTTACCAGTCCTGCAAGCCAGTATTTAAAATACATCATAACAAATCTTTTTACTGTGTGTGTAAATCTGCTTTTACTTCTGGGCTACGTAGCAATGTGGATTAAAAAAGGGTCTGTTTCCTGCTATGGAATGGTTGGTGTTCCTTTGGGCTGCCAGCAGCCTGCAGGTCTGAAGCACCTGGCATGATTAAACTTTCCTCTCACAGACAGCTCACCAGGTAATCATGGTAGAAAGCACTTTTAAGCTTCAGACTACTCAACTAGACAGAACTGCATAATTTTGCCAAAAGGCATCGACACCTGCTGACTTGATTGTACCAATTTCATAGCAGTGAGTGAAAAAGAAGGTATGTAGGTTGTTTGGAAAAAGTGGGGATTGTCTTGTGTCTGGAGTGGAAGGCAGAAAAAAATCAAAGTTATAGCAAACATAACATGATGGTTTCAGCTTTACTGTAGAATCACCTCAAAACCCTGTAGAGGATGTATTTTATTGTGCTATAAATAGTGGTGCTAAACGAGACAGGGGAAACAGTTCCCCATTCACAAAGGCTTAGCCTGAATCAGTTCAAACTCTTCTTAGGTAAGCAAAGAGAATTGGAGAAAAGATGCACAGGATTAAGAAAAGAAAAAGATATGGACAAAGTCCACAGGTGAAAGGAACATGAAGAGGAAGGTGGGAGCCAGTGAAAGGCAATGGCTCTGCTGTGCAGCCTTAAAAAGTGAAGATGGATGATGTCATAGAATCATAGAATCATAGAATGGTAAGGTTGGAAGGAGACCTCAAGGATCATCTAGTTCCAACCCCCTGCCATAGGCAGAAAATAGGGCAGAATGTCACTGATGCAGAAAGTGGAAGGAAGCTTGGGACAAGACCAGTCTGAAAAACAGAATGGAAAGAATGCTTGCTTGTTCTGTGCTGCGGCTGGAGGCAAGGAGATTGTAAAGGTTACACTTGAGAAGTTGGAGATGATTCTCTGACCAAATACATGAAGATTTGGATCTATCTCCCACAAATGTACTTGTTACTCCTCCTTCCGCCATGTAACTGGACCAGGAGAAAGGATGCTTTTTCTATAGATTATTTAGAAAGATGGTTTGGGTAATGCTCAGATGTTTTAAAATTGAATGAACAATTCCCTGTTTTCAGTTTCAAAAAGGATACTAGAGCTATTTTGCACAGTACCAGACTATGAAGCTCATTCTGATGAACAATGCAATAAAGGCACACCCATAGCACAAGCGATTCAACTGTGATTGAGGCAGCAATTAGAAATTTTGGAATGATAGTTGTGTTTAACAACTGGAGAAATAAGATCAGGCTGTCCAATCACTGTTGTGGTTTTGCAACTTCTTAAATAAAATCTTACTTTGGTAAACAGGTAGCATTTGTTAAAATGGCTTTATTTTTCTTCAGTGAGACCAGCCTTACAGAGAGTGACTGTCAAGTGGAACAAGAAAAGAGCTGTGCCAAAAGCTTGAGATTGACAGAAATGTAGAAGTGCTAGCAAGCTTTTTGCACACAGCAGAGAACAAAGGTTGTGACCAGTACAAGTTGTGGTCTTTCCTGCAGAGGCCACTGACTCATTACTGCCAGGGGTGTAAGGAAATGAGCAAAGTGAGTTCCAGCCAGGATTTAAAAGATGTCTCAGAATGCATCGGGTTGGAAAGGACTCTTGAAAGTCATCTTGTCCAACCCCTGTGCAGTAAGCAGAGACATCACCAACTAGACCAGGCTGCTCAGGGCCCCACCAAGTTTAAGCTTCAATGTCTCTAGGGATGGGTCCTCCACCACACCTCTGGATGACTTGTTCTGATATTTCACCACCCTTGTGTGCTGGTTTGAGCTAATTGGAATATTTTAATAGAGAAAAATTATATTACAGGCTGTGAAAGGAAAACAATGGTGATGTCTACTTCACTCATAGGCTTGCTGAGATGTTTAGGAATAAGAACTCAAAACAAAAGATAAGTCAGTCTCTGGTGCGCAGCGTCTCTGTCTAGCAGCTTCTGGCTTCTCCTCTCTGCCAATTAATTTCATTAACCACTTTCCTTCTAATCCCCTCCAGCTGATCCTCAAAATTCTCCTTAC
>WBNM01010448.1:4259-62409 GCA_013399055.1 Ramphastos sulfuratus | reverse complement strand
TTGGCCTGGGCCCACCTCTGCAGCCTGTCCAGGTCCCTCTGGATGGCATCTCTGCCCTCTAGCAAGTCGACTGTGCCACACAGCTTGGTGTCATCTGCAAACTTGCTAAGGGTGCACTGATTCCTCTCTCCATGTTACTGACAAAGATGTTAAACAGCACTGGTCCCAGCACTGACCCCTGAGGGATGCCACTTGTCACTGGTCTCCAGGTGGACATTGTGCCCTTGATCACCACTCTGTTCCACCATCCAGTCAATTCCTTATCCAGCGAGTCCACCCATCAAGTCCATGTTTTTCCAGCTTGGTGACCAGGATGTCATGTGGGACAGAGTCAAATGCCTTACTCACGTCCAGATAGATGACATCAGTTGCCCTTCCCTTGTCCACTGTCACTGTGACTTCATCATAAAAAGCCACCAAATTTGTCAGGCAAGAAACCACCACTTTTGTAAGAAATGGAACAACGCATCAGAAACTAAATATTACAAAATATTATTCCAAACTAGAATAGTAATTCCAAATGGATATTATCCATCTCTCAGTGTCTGGAGTTTGTACACGATTTCTTACAAAACTGTAGTCCATCTTTTGGCACTGACTGCAGCATGCAGGGCAGTCACTGAGTTTTAAAGTAAGGTACCACTGCCTTTTCATTTCAGTAAAAAAAGCCAACAGCACTCAGTGAGTCACTGCCCCTTCCTCCCTAGTGCCTCTGCAGTGCACATTAGCTCTTTTTAATACACTGTGCTTATTAGATAAAACATGATTCTTGAATTAGGCTCTATTTTAATAGAAATTGGCAAATAATACATGCAGGGTTATGCTGTTTTATCAAAATTCTGCTATTCAGTAGTCTCTGACAGTACTTGGATGGTGCTTACAAGACTTTGCATTCAGTGACATTCAATGCTGAACCAGGCACAATTCCTTTCACTCTCTAATGTGGTCACTCTTGCACTTTCCCTTTAATGCAGTAGTGTAATGACTGGTAAAAAGGATTAGAATAGGATGCAATCACGCCAGTCTCCAGAAGAACACAATTAGGCATATATGATGAATATGATGCATTTTAGGATAGAAGTTCTACTTTAGTAACCACACTAAAATGATAAAATACAGCAGTTAAAAGGCAAGAATGCAGCAGCTGAAATGCAACAAAAGTGAAGTGGTAGGCTGAAGAAAAACAATTTCAACTTTATAAATGAAAATGGTAAGCTATAGCTAGCTACTGTCACTTGAGGAAGGCATCTTGGATGACAGTTTCCACCAGATGACCAGCTAGACAGACCAGGACTCTTCAGAAAGACAAAAAATGGGGGCTCTGGGAGAAGCCTCAATAATTCTGAATGGGCTAAGAAGGTGAATGAAGATAACCTCGCCCTTATTTTCTACAAGCATGAGATACCAAGTGGCACTTAACACAGAGCTGCTGAAAACAAACATCACTTCTCCATGCAGGAATGATGTGCTGCTGTGGATGTTAAAAGAGGGTCAGGAAAGGGTGATGAAAAATAACAGAAGCAACACCCATCAAATCCAAAAGTGCTGCTTCTGGCTCAGGCTGCTCCCAGGCACAAATCACTGGAGGGAGAGAATCATGGAGGCATCACTGCAGGTTAACTTGCCTCTTTTCCTCTTGGAGACACGACACAGGAGTGAGGTTTTTAATCTGACTTGAAATAGCCATCCCTGTGTTCTGTGTCAGAACCTAGTCTATGATCTCAGCTGAAGGCCCGTTCTTTTGGTATCCCTCTAACATGGGACTGGTCTCAAAGCACCCAGATTAAGAGGCCAGATTCAGGCTGTAGGAAAGGACATCCATGGGAATGCTGAGATAATACAAAGGACATATCTGTTTCCCAGACAAGCTAAAACCTCTCCAAGAGGTATCCAAAGCACTAACTGGCATCACCTGATCCACACTTCTCAGATAAGAATCTTCTCTGACATTCTGGGAAAAGGCAGGATACAGCCATCTTAAAGGACTGTTCCCTCCACGAGCTGGATGCTTCCCAGTGCTACCAAATACAAACAAGTCCTTGAAGCCTCAGTCTGTTGGCTGCAGGACTGTATGGAAGTGGACTTATTCCAATAAAGAACACATATGATGGCCACATATTACCTATCTTCTGCGCTGGTGCAGTCCAGCATAGAGCTACAGGAGCCCACAGCGGGCCTGGCCACCAGGATGAGCTCTGGCTTAAGTGTAATTGTTAAAATTACGCTTAATGCTCTTTAAATCCAAACCAGCCCTTACTTTGCTTGGAAGCTGATATGCTGACAGTAGCTATTCCTTTTGGGTAACCTGCCAGTGACATTAGACATGTACTTGCATGAACAGAAGGAAAGGAGAAATGTTCTGAAATATCTTCAAGGGTTCAGGCTCTGTTTTTGGATCAGAAGAGTCAGCTGGAGCAATCTCAAAGCTGAAGTCTAGACAAAACAAATATAATAGGTTTCCCAGAGAAAATAAAAATTATTTCCAAAGGCAATTCATTCCATTCTGCCTTAGACTCTCATCTCAAGAGGAGATGAATCAGTCTTAAGAGAGAGGGGCACCTCCAGAGAGGAGGTGTGGCAAAAGGTGAAGAACACAGGTCTGCCTCTGACACTGGAGTTGGGAATGATGAAGGACACAGCAGCAGAAGCCATAACAATGCCAGTTCACACCAGGAATTAATCACCAAAGTTTGGAACGATACTTTTCTGCCCCAGAAGCCTGACAACTCTACAGCAGACTGGCAGAGGAACAGGTTAGGGTCACCCATCAGACCCCTGACTTGTACAGAGGGACGAAAAAGTGCCAGCATAGTCTGGACGACCACCGTTGGTGCATGGAGCTGCTCTTTCCAGCGAGTAACACGTCCAAAAAGAAACCAAACTGGGCCAGAGACAGAATTCCCAGTGCCAGAAGTATCTATCCTGGGCCCAGGAATGCTGAGGCACTGTCATCTTTCCCATCTATGACTTCCTATACATTCTGCAGCAAGGCACAGGACTCCATAGCAACAATCTCAGCTGCGAGAACAGCATTCCCATGGCAGCTCAGCTGGAGGTGCCTTTTTGCACAAACACACTTTGCTTCTGTGCATACTGAACGGGTGCATTTCTCTCTACATAGCTCATTCACTCACAGAAAGGTTTACTTGACTAATTAGCCTTTTGGCTGTGAATGCCTGTGAATGCTTGTGTGCACCCTGTGAATCACTGCTGGCTTTCACTACTGCAGTTCACTTGGCAATTTTGTCTTTTTCTTTAAAAGCCTCCCTAAATCAATGTATTCAGCTCTGACTCTAACGCCAAAATCCTCAGCTATGCTGTGTGACAAGGCTCAGGTCAGATGATGTGATTTCTGTTTGCTGTGGGGAACACAACACAACACTCCTGATCCAAAGGCAAGTGCCAAGATGTGGCTGCAGGGGCTTTACATGGCTATGAGAATTTAATGTGTTTTTTGTTCCTGAGGTCTCCTTATGTCTTCATTCCTAAGGAAAAAAATACTCCCAATCAAGCCACCGCATGGTTTGGCTGGGCCCAGAGTTCAATTGAAGCTTTCTCCCCACAACATGCTTACAACTTCAGTGGGCATGAACAACCACAGCATTCAAATGGTGGGATGGTTCCTTACTACTTGGCATTTTCCTGCAGGCTCTACACAACTGCCCTCCTGATAGGTACAGCTATGCCCAGTGGGTTGTGTACCATGTGCCACTACCAAACATCAGAAATTAGTTCCAGTGAACCTTCACGGAGCAGAAGTGCTCTGAATCCTCAGTATGCAGAGCCACAGAGAAAAGCTGAAATCACTTTAAATTGAAACCATGGATTTCAGGAAGGTGGCATGCTGAATAGAGTTTTTATTATTTCTCTTTTTAAAAAATAATTTCTCTCCTCTTTTGCAGTACTAAGCAGGAAACATGACATCTGCCATAATGCACCAGGTCAATAGCCTACCTCTCCCAGTAACCCACACCGACTACACGGAGTTGGGAGAATAGCTCCAAACTGCCAGCAAACTGCAGCTGCATCCTGAGCAGGGGAGCTGAGTGCTGGGTACAAAAACACATCCTTGCAGTACCTTGTGAATGCAGCTTCCTTTGTTTTCCTTCAAAGGCAGTAATTCTGACATCTTTCAAGTTTTACAAGTCTCTGCTTTCCATCCTGTGAATACTCTGGGGCCCCAAGGCATGTGAAAGGGAATGGGCACACACAGTTTCTGTGGCCTTCAACTGCCCCTTGAAAACACACAGGTATTTTGGTTTCCAGTTTCTGCCCACCTGCCCCAACCCTAAAGAGCAGCCATTTTTACAGCCCTAAGAAAATGTTCTCCACCCTGCTGTGAGAAATACTTACATGATGAAAGCACCTCTGCTTTCACATAAAAGAGGGGCATGACTGCTCTTGCTCCCTAATCTCAAGAAAAACCCAATATATAGGGTTTTACCCATCACTTTTCTCCACAGTTCAGAGGTTTTAGTTGAACGTCATCAGCTGAATCAGTATGAGCTGACTACTTAGAAGTATCACCCAGCTGCCTTTGCCTCTCTACAGTACCAGTGATGTCTCCTATCCAACTTAAAGAAATCTGAGTCTCAGTACCAACATGTGACAGCATACAGCAGGTGCTCACAGCTCAGCAGACTCCTATTTTCTGAAGCTGCCCATGTAGATCACATGCTGCAAATAAATGCTAACAAGCCAAACCCAAATTGGCCTCACTTTTTCCATATCAAGGACTGAGTCTGGAAAATTGGAAGGATGTCCTGTGCATAAGAGACATTGACCTAGTGAGCAGAAGAAACAAGTGAGAAAATGCATGCAGCCCAACTGCAGCAAGTACCTTAGATCACTGAGATGTTTTTGTCATCCCCATGTTGTCATCCCACACTACTGGGCTGTAATACTGCTCCTGCTAATAAATATTTATGCCTCCAGTTCTGCTGCCCTGGGAACAGAAAATCCTATACCTTTTGCAGATTCACTCTCTCTGAAGCCACACTGCACTATGTTAACCTGAAAAACACAGCTGTAGGCAGCAGGCTTCTGAGAACTCTGATGTGCACAAGTGGCTATGTAAAACCATGGTCTCACCGTGTTTTGGACAACAGACCCCTGCAGCCTCTCTAGATATCACCACAACACAGACATGAGATAGCTATGAATGGAAAGTGCTTAAAAAACAACTGGGGACAAAACCACTGGGAATCAGGATGCATGTAGCCTGTCTTTGTAAGAAACAAGAGAGAAGGAGTGCCTCAAAGGCTGTCAGATTTGTAATGGGTAATACTGAACCCACCATATAGATGAACAACAGTTAACAATACCATATTCAGCAAGAATAAGGATAGTGTTGCAGGAGGATGGATGGCAGGAATGGAGCCTACGAGCCTCAAAGGCTCTCTTGTGCTCTCCTCCAGATTTTAAGCATGCAGGTTGGGAGCCCAGTATTTCAAGGAAGATGTAATCCCCTCAGCAGTCCTATAGATAAAAGCTAGAAGCTACAAGCATCTGGGAACACTGAAAGAATGGGGTTGTTCAGAGAAGAAAAGGGGATAATAAGGAGTGTTACGATATCTGTCTTCGGCTACAGAAAGACCTGCCACAGAGAAAAAGGGAGCAATTTCTTTTTTTTTTTTTTTCATGTTTCTGATCACCAATGTAAGGAATGTTTATCTTAAATTGAAGCTGGATTGCAAGGAAGTATCAGACAAAACTGCAAAGGTAAGGCTAAAGAGCCATACTTTTGCCTGATGAAGTCATGGAATTGCTTCTCCTGGAGGATTTTAAGATCGGGCTACAAACTGGTTTGTCATGCAGAAAGCCAACAGACCTGATCCAGGTTTGGGCAACTTGATCTGGATTTGGTGCAATCCGGTAAGATGCTTGACCTTTTAATGTCTTTTTCACCATCAGTCTTAAAAGAAGAGGAGCATGCTTCTAAGCTAGACTCATTTAGCTAGAACACCAGTTTATTTGCAAAAAGAGAAGCTCTCCAAACTCTCCTGCCTGCTGCTGAGGTCCATGACTGGTCTTCATCTTATCTTTGTGTGGGTTGAAGTAAATGGTCATTTTCCCAAGTCTCACACATTGAAGGAACTCCATTATCATAGGGTGATCAGAGTAGAAGGCTTCCAGGAAGACATGGCTGTCAATTCTACTAAGTTAGGTCTATTGCTGGATCCAGAGCACTAACTACTCATCACCACCACCCATACCAAAGTGAACACAAACAGCTTTTTCGTTATACAGTGACTGATACACTGAAACACATTCTGAGAGCTCCTGACTCAGTTTCAACAAAGCAAGAAACAGCTTTTTATTGACTTTCTACCATCTCTGCCAATGCACTAGTTACAGCATTGCTGTTTTTCTTTTCTGAGCAACTACTGATCTCACTTAACAATAACAAATCAGGCTTGCAATATCCACCGTAAGATCCAGATTTCGAAACTGATTAATTTGCAATTGTACAACAAACCACTATTTGAAGCCACCTTTTCAGCAGTTGCAAAGCCAGCAATGTTAATATTGCTGCATGATTAAAACTTCAAGTCATATTAAACTGAATCGGAATGTCACTGAAGTGACTTTTTGCTCTGTACATCTGCAGCTGGGGTAGCTCAGCTCACTAGGCAGGTAACAAGGAGTTCAGCTCTTTGCTCTGTTTCAGACAGGTGAAGAAGAAACGTGCCTGTCTGCTTGTGTGTGCTGCAGTGCCTATGCTGAAATGATCTCTTGAAGCCTTGGATGCAAAGGATCAGCCCAACTTTCATGTTCAAGCTGAAACAAAGCAGCAAACAGAAATACATAAGCTGTAGAAAGGGAACAAGACATTTCAGAGGCCTGTATTCCTAATAAAAAATGACATTTGCAGCAGAGGAAAGAAAGCCTCCTTTTTCTAGATGATGATGTATGACTAATCCTGGGAGCCTACAGTAATGCAAGAAGCGCCAGTCAGTAAGTAGACCAAATACACTGGGAAAGCAACTGAGGGACAAGGAAGAAAAATGGGGGTAATTACATGATTTCTCTGAGATTTCTATCTGAGAAACCAGCAGCACAAGCAGCCCCCCAGTCCTTTCCTTTCAATCATGATGTAATATATTTAACACTGCATTTCCCTCCAGGCTCTTCTCACACACATAAGCCATCCCTATTATCACATGCATTTATAGGTCTGGTGTCTTGTGCTAACTTTACACGACTTAAATTGGATCATTAACATTGCAAATTAGAGAAATGCCACACTGCACTCCCCACTGCCTGGAGCACTTGCCAAGTGACTGGCATGTAATAACTATTTAAAACGAGCTATTAACTGTGGTAGTACTTCAGAATGCCTCAATATCATGACATTTTCTTCCTTCTTGTAAAGGATATATATACAAGGACATTACACCTTTCCCTTTGTACCTCTGATTATACAGCCACAGCTCTGATGTTCAACATGAGACAGATATGTATTTAAGGCAATGAAGCATTACAAATTTCTTGGTAGGTATTGTAAGAGTCAGTTTAGAAGCTGGCATCCAGCCAAAATCAGGATCCCAAAAACCCAAAAATGACTTTACAACTGCTCTTTAAACCTCGACTCCTTTAAACCTCGNTCTATGATTCTATGACTCAGGAAGGAAGATAACCTCAAAATGATTGAGAAATGTGTCAAGAGCCAAGGTCACAATATGTACTTGGAGAACACAGGCAGGAACTGGAGCCCAGGCTCTTGGCTACATGCTGTAGCTCAGTCCTATAAAGACTAGCAGTGCTCTGCAGAGCCCTGTGCTGCCCATAAGGGACCACAGCAGGATCTTGTAGTGACTGAATTCATGCTCGTTGATTAGTGCTTAGAGATTTTTCAGAAACGTGTCTCATCTCTACTCATTTAAGGCTTTAGAGGAGCCTCACCAAGAGGAAATGTCTATTTTCAAAGACAGTAGAACATAGATGGCCAAGGACCTAAGTATGGTGTAATAGTACTGAGCTTCTTTCCCATGGGCAAGTCCAGTACCTGGAGAGACTGTCTAAGAAAGTGCAACAGTGGTGCTGTCACTGCTGAAATGCCAAGGCTGTGGGCATAGAATGGTTTACAGATCCTGTCTGCATGCAGCTAGGCTGTTCCAGCTGTACATGAAAGACAAGATAAAAGTTGGCCTGAAGGAAACACTAAAAATGTTGGCTAGTTCTGGAAGATGCTGCAGAAATCATATATTCTGACAAAAAAGTATTAGCAAAATACAACTGACAGCAGAAGAATCCTGTTCCCGTGATGTATGCTCCCTCCAGTGTCCTGGAGTTTGGATAATTGCTTTCATAGCCCATGGACTGGATCTGGCTTGACAAATATGATGTTACTAATATTTCAGAGCCTCTGGATAGAAGAGCAATTGCTGGGAAAGCTGAGATGGTTTCAAATCCACAGTTTTCAACAGAAAGGGCTTCAATCAGTGGTTTAGTGTCACAGCCATTAAAAGCACACCTCTGAAGCCATTCATCCTTTTCCACTTAGCAGTTGGGACCCTCTTTTAAAGAGAGGTGGCGGCTGACAAGTTCAACTTCTATACATGTTGGATGAATGAGATCTTCCTTTTTGCCCCTGAACCCATGGCACCTTTCCCAGATCCCATTCTGAACTGTTTGCTTCTCCTGTTCACTCCTTCTCCAACAATCATTTTTCATCCTGCCTTTCTCCTGCATCTAGTAAATCTCTTCTCCCAGAGGGCAGGGATGTCTGGCTCTGACTGAGGTCTCAAGTCAACAATGAGACCCACACAACTGACAATGCCAAGAACTGCCAAGCGTCAGCTTGCTGTCAGACATTTCTGGAACAAAAATGAGATGTGAGCAGATTGTAGAACTTTTTTCAGCCTCTGGATCCATGTTAAAGTCACAGGATGTCCTCTCCCATCACACACCTACTTCATATTTGCCAGGTCTGTTGCTTTCAACCCTAAGCACTCTGGGCATGGTGTTCGTGTCTACACAAGCTGAGTTTGTACACTTGCACTTTACTCAGCCTGCACTCTGCAACCAAGGGCACCAGCAGACCTTGTAAGTGCTTTCAGCGGGGAATCACTGTATCTTCTCTCAGGTACTCAGCAAAAAATGGCTCAGGAAAGAGTTAAAGTCACCAGCATCGAAATCGTGACGACATGGCATCCTACTTTCCAAGGAAGTTGAAGATCTGGGAATGCAGTCAGGATATTGAGGAAAGAGCAAATACCTGTGCATTTTTCCAAGATCAAAGCTACCTCTGGCCCAGGAAGGAAGGATGCTGAGAAAACTAAGAAGATTGGCTGTAAGCAGGATCAAAATAAAGACCTAAAGAAGCACTGCAGGGCTCCACTACCATGGACAGAGTTTCAAGAGATTTCCCAGGAATAGCACTGGATGCATAGTGGCATTTAAAGCTCTTTAACAGATCTAAAAACATAGACTCTTCCAACACAACTCAAAAGACGACCAGCTGCCCAAGGTTCACACACCAAGTGCATTTGCCACACTGCTGATAAGTGGATATCAGCTTAGCTGGATGGAGCAGGGGACTCTGTGACAGTCCATGCTCCCATACACAAATACAGGCTGGGTGGTGAATGGCTGGAGAGCAGCCCTGAGGNGTGGGAGGTGTCCCTGCCTGTGGCAGGAGGTTGGAACTAGATGATCCTTGAGGTCCCTTCCAACCTTACCATTCTATGATTCTATGATTCTGTATCTACCTAGAGCTGCCTCCTCATCCCACTGCCTAGACTGATGGATTCAGCCAGGTGGGTAACAGTAATGGCTTCAAGAAGGCAGGACTGGGCCCATGGGACTGCTATTGTCTTCAGCCAGCAGTTCGAAGTTCTTACCATGCTGCTGTGAGCATGCCCTGAGAGGTCACGTGCCCATCCTGCAAAGGCAGATCCCTGTATTAAAACATCACTGGTTTCTCTCCACTAGTAGAGAAAATAAAGCCATGAAACTGAGTGCTCAGCAGCCCTTTTTGGCATGTGCTTTCAACTTGTCCCAAGAAAGGGAGAGCTCAGTCATCAGATTTCCATATTTATAAGGAGAGAGTTTCTGTTTAGCCAAGCTTGTGACAGAAATAACCCTGAGAACAGCAGCAGGAGCAGCAGCATGGCAAACATGTCTGAGGGGTGGGGATGAGAAAGCTGTTGGAGATTGCAAGTCACTCTCTACCTTGGCTCAGCCTTCCAGCCCTGAGCAAGAAATTGTGAGAGCATAAATCATTTTGGCTCCTAAAATAAAAGCTTGCCTCACCCCCATTCCCCATGCCTGCATCTCTGTGACTAATTAGCATCCGGGGGGGATCCAGATTCTCCTCTGATAAAGCACTGTTTGGCTCTCTTCTCCCTTGACACAAATGTATTAGAAATATCCTTAGTATGTGACTAATCAGGGCAGCCAAGGCGAAGGCACAGGAGCCAACTTAAAGGGAAATCACTAATTTTTATAAATGTGGCTTACATATTACTCTGTCTCCAAAAGGCAAGGATGCTTCTTCCCCTCCCAATTCTGAATAAAATGTGCAAATTTCAGGTCCTTAAAGAAAAACTTGATTTTGTGCTGGAAGTGGCAGCTTTTATCACCTTCTGTATTTGCTAAGTTTGCTCCCAGTTCCCTTAGTTACTGCAGGGTTGCAGTTTATGCACTGTGAACGTCCAAGAGTCTGTCAGACCCACACCGCCCACTTATCTCCCCAAGATATCAAACAGCTCCAGTGCTGCCAGGAACTGCGGATGGGAAGTGAAAAGTCTAGGCAGCATTTTACCATGTTGAGCTTAAAAGTCAGAGGCACATGAAATGCTAGCCACATTCCTGAACATCCCTTGAGAGCATCTGAAGATATTTAGCACTGTTATATCTCACATCGCACAATTGCCTTCGCAAAGACCAGAGTATACCTTAAATGTTAAGGTAAACTCTGCTTGACAGGAGTTGCCTGAAATAAAGGCAAGCAAACATCATTTAGCAGCATAAGGAGAGGGTTATGAGAGGAGAATTTGCTTCCCTTCCATGCTCCCTGCAATGAAGCTGGTCTCCATCTGGTTGCAGCTTTTCTCCTCAGCCTCCTGTTGTCAGCACCAGAAAAAGATATCAGGCCAGACGGCTTCCACCTTGCTTCTCCTTCGAAGGCAGCTCGTTTATCAGCTAAAATCAAGCCATCTGTCCCCAGCCTCCTTCGAGGAGCTAGAGCAGATTGTGGAGCACCACAGAGGTGGAAACAGGAGATTTGAGGGAGCTCACTGCCTGCACAAAAAGCCAAACCAGGGCTCTGGATGAGCTTGGGCAGGAAGACAAAAGAGTGATTACAGTATCAGTGCTCCCTGGGACAAGCTCAGACAGGGGCACACTGGCTCTTGTTCTTAAGCTCTCTCCAGCTTGCTGCTCCTTTTCGTGTGGACATGTGGACCATCCCCAAAGGCCTTGTTGGAAGGACCTGGGGGTCTGGGTTGATGAAAAGCTCAACATGAGCCTGCAGTGTGTGCATGCAGCCCAGACAGCCAACCGAGTGCTGGGCTGCATCAAGAGCAGCGTGGCCAGCAGGGCAAGGGAGGGCATTCTGCCCCTTTACTCTGCTCTCCTCAGACCCCATCTGGAGTACTGTGTACAGTTCTGGAGCCCTCAGCACAGGAAGGACATGGAACTGTTGGAGCGGGTCTAGAGGAGGGCCACAAAGATGCTCAGAGGGCTGCAGCAGCTCTGCTATGAGGACAGGCTGAGAGAGTTGGGGCTGTTCAGCCTGGAGAAGAGAAGGCTTGGAGGAGACCTTATAGCAGCCTTCCAATTATCTGAAGGGGGCCTACAGGAAGGCTGGGGAGGGACTATTTACAAGGCAGAGGGGAGATTTAGACTGGATGTTAGGAGGAAGTTCTTTCCAGTGAGGGTGGTGAGGCACTGGAACAGGTTGCCCAGGGAGGTTGTGGCTGCTCCCTCCCTGGAGGGGTTCAAGGCAGGTTAGATGAGGTCTTGAGTAACCTGTACTAGTGGGAGGTGTCCCTGCCTATGGCAGGGGGTTGGAACTAGATGATCCTTGAGGTCCCTTCCAACCTTACCATTCTATGATTCTATGATTCTATAAAGGCAGACTGCTGTAACCATGCAGAGTTTTGCCTATTTCGCTCACTGTGACTGCCCAAATCTTTGCATTATGGCAATGTAAATTTTTTTACCAAATACCTAGTCTTTGGGGTGAAATTCTGCACTCTCGACATTTCTCTCATCTCATCTGAAAAAAAACCAGACAGTGTATTTATGCATAATTTGTATACATAGGTTTTGTTTTGGTGGGGTGGGGTGCTGGAAACACATTTTGTCACCATGAGCCCTTCTTTCTAAGTGATACCCATCTCAGCATCTGCAGTCTGAGGATGAGGCTGATGAGGGCAGGGTACTGGCAGGGGAGGAAAGGAAGGGTCTACCAGAAGGACTAGAGCGGACTGGAGAAGGGATCAGGGGAAATAGACTGAATGAGTACCTAAAAGGAGAAATGGGAATGGCTGAATAACATTCCTAGAAGAACAGGTTCAAGACAAAGAAGAAACCTGTCAGGGACAGTGAATGGTGGTCATGGTTAAAAGCATTAGAGGACGTAACTGTCAGACATCTGAAATACGATGCACCTCCGTGCCCTGCCAGGGTTTGCACACATGAAGGGCTGTTACTTGCCTAGCTGATCCAACACCACTTTTGAAAGAAGCTCCAGAAGCCTCTTTGTGACTAAGGAATTTGGGAATCTAATTGGCTCTGTGGCCTGAACTCAGCTAAGGCTGGTAGCCCCAAACCATGGTAGCCCAAACCATGGTAGTGTTGCTGTGTCAGGCCATTCTGGGGATTGCTTATTGTCCGTATTTCACTGTTAAAACTGCAGGAAACAGACAGAAAACAGCACAGCTGGCTTACCAAGCTCTCACCTACAGCTTCTGTAGCCTAACTTGAGTCTCATGCAACCTACATGCTACAGAACAGTCTTTAACAGCATACTCATGTAAACCCTCTCCCTTGACACTCTTATATGAGATGTGGCAATTCTCTAAAACCAGTTTTCCCACAAAGGGTCACTAATAGGGTTTCCTTTCTCTGTTGGGCTCCTGGATCACAGCTCTGCAGTATGATGGGTAACACTGGTAAGTGTTTAGCCTAAGTGAGCAGAAGCTCTGCTTTGAGTTGGTGAAAAGATAAAAATCAGGAGAGGGGAAATATATCATACAATACATATGTTGCACTTCAAACCACAAATGATCTCCTGGCCTCAATCAATCTCCAACTCATGTCCTATCTGTCCAGCCACAAATCATGAAAGGCAAGGAAGGGATTTTGACAGCACTAGTAAGGAGTCTGGTAAGGCTTTTTAACCACGGAATCACAGAACATTAGAGGTTGGAAGGGACCTCCAGAGATCAAGTCCAACCTAGGGTAGTTTGCACAGGAACACATCCAGGCAGGTTTTGAAAGTCTCCAGAGAAGGAGACTCTACACCTTCTCTGGGCAACCTGTTCCAGGGCTCTGTCACCCTTACTGTAAAGAAGTTTCTCCTCATGTTGAGGTGAAATCTTCTATGTTCCAGTTTGTAGTCACTGCTCCTTGTCTTATTGCTGCTGACCACCAAAAAGAGATTGGCCTCATCTACTTGACACCCACACCTCAGATATTTATACACATTGATACACCTCAGCCTTCTCTTCTTCAGACTAAACAGCCCCAGGTCTCTCAGTCTCTCTCCATAAAGGGAGATAGTTGAGTTCCTCAACCATCCTCATGGCTCTCCAGTGGACTCTCTCCAGCAAATCCCTCTCTTGTGAACTGAGGAGCCCAAAACTGGACACAGTATTCCAGGTGTGATCTCAGTAGGGCAAAGCAGAATCCAAAATCTCACCTAGCAACAGGGCTGCAGAGACTAAGGACAATTTTGTGAAGTGTTCGTACTGTTATTCCTCTATTTTCTATCTGGGAAAACTGAGATCCAGAGAAGTCAAGTCGCTCAACAGAAGAGCAGGAATGCTGGGTTTTCCTTCAGGGTTCTGTCCCCTGCAACAAGGGCATGCTCATAAATGCATTTCTTCCGAATGCATTTCACAGTATGCATCGTAAAACAAACAATGAGGCAGGGGAAAAGTGTTCAGGAACTGCAGTCCCCCAAAATGGTCCCTTCCTGCAAGCATCTGGTATTGAGCAGAAAATTAAATACCACAATTCTTCAGACTAGACTCTTCTCCAAAAATGTTAAACATTGATTTCAGTATACAGGCTTATTTCTTCATCCTATCATCTTCCTTTTCAAGCCAAACATTTTTCAGAGCTGCCTTGTGAGTTGGCTTCATGCACTTACTTCGCTCAGTTAATCTTCTCAGGAACTTACTCCTTTCTCATTATCATCCAAACTACTGTAACTTGGAGCTCCCCAATGTTTCAATTATGTCACATATGCCTGATAAAGAGATGCCTCTCTACCAATCTGTCACATCTGACTTTTTTTCTCCCTGTGTCACTTACATAAGGATCTTGCAATTGAAAGCGGAAAAGTAATGTAAGATTTTAAAAATCACATTAAACTGAGAAGACAGCTTAGGAGGAAAGTTGTGCAAGTTTGGAGCCTAGGTCCATGTTTGTGTTTCTCCTGCTGTGCACAATGTGTGTACAAAAGTGCAGACTCAAGGAAGGTCAGCAAAATGTAAGAACAGGATCCTCTGCAAAGATTTCAATTTGGGTTGTAAATTTCCTACAGAATACAAAGGGAAGCTTTAAGAAAGCCTCGTTACTAGTGAAGCATTTTGGCTTAATGAGGAGGGCTCAGATACTACATTTAGATACAGAAGAGATGGTTCACAAAGTTTCTGTAGGAAAGGTCCCTTGAGACTGGTTCTACCTCTTTGCCTTCACGGCTTTCAATTAACACTGCAGGTGGGCACAGAAACACTTTCAGCTCATGATTCTCTTCAAATACTGGTAGACATAAGAGATTTAGCTGAAACAGCCCTTTGTAGACCTTTTAAATTCCATTATCGTTAAGACGACAGGCACGGCAGAGAGATACTGCTTTCTTTACCTATTAGGTCCATCTTCCACAGCACAGAAGCTGCTTGTACATCAATTTAAGGTTTGCAACATCTGTGCTGCTGGCAAAAAGCTATCTGAAATGTAAATCTTCAGAGCAATGGTAGATAAAACTCAAGCACTTTACTTACAGAGGCACAAATCAGGAACAGTACTGGCTTAGATATCCAGAAGCCTCTCAATAAAATGAAAAATGGTAAATAAATTGAAGTCTCTCTGGGTGATCATTCTCATTATATGGCTACACAAGATAATGAGAATCACTGCAGAAAGCTTGTCATTAGCTATTAATTGAAGGCACTTTCAGGAAGCACTGCTTAAACCTTGAAAGACTGACTTTCCAACTGCTGTCTAATGTGTATGTTAGAGTTGTACTAAAGCAGTCTCATTAGGTCCCTGCCTCCAGCACTATGGCTCAGAAAAAGCCTCTGATGTTTTACATTGAATTCATGTTTAAAAAGCTCATCTTCATATAGCCTAACCCCTGGGCGTATCTTCAGCATACTTTACTGCATATCAATCTACCTAAGCTGATGCTCATGTTGTACAAACACAAGATACTTAAGTGCTTTGTAATAACCTTCAAAAGAGGCAGCAGAGTCCTGGCCCATTACAATGTATCATCACACACTGTACCAATGATACGAATCATAACAATAAGACTGTAAGCTAAGTGCAGCTATCTCAGGACATAATTTTAGGTTGACTTGATCTTTATTGCTCTTCTTTCTAACTTCTTTTGCTCTTAACTATATCTCACTCCCTCCTTATTCCCAGACCTTTTCATTCACTAATGGGAGCCTATTAGTCTTGACGAGGGTCTCCTGTAGAGACAGTGTGTGATATCTCACTTCCTTTCCTAGGTATGACATCTCACTTCCCAGGGAGCAGTCAGCCTCTACACTGTCTGTAACCTGTGCCCTAACTTGACAAAACAGAGAGGCTTTCAAATTACCTTAAACAGATTACATGTCCATTTTAACTTTTCTCTGTCTCTATTGAAGTAAAGACCTGTCTTGTACCTCTTTATCTCCAAAGCAATATTTTCAATCTAAGTTACAGAACCATCTATCATATCTGGGGGAAAAAAATACTGTGTAAAGTGCACAGTGCCTGTAGAACCACAGCTTTTAACTCAGGACTTTGATGCAGACTACTCATGAGACATCACACAGAGGTGGCTTGAGCCCAATAGGACAGGGTCACAGAAACAGGGTCACAAGTAGAAAGCACCCAGAACAACCCAAGTGGTTCATCTATGCCAGAGATCAACAATTTAATTGCAATCTGCGTTTCAACCAGTTTGGGCAGCCAGTCTGACAAAGATTATTTGTGAAGAATGACGTTCAGACTGTATTATATTCCATCATAAGATAGCTGGTGTCCATCTACCCTCCGTCTGGTTTTTATACTCCCACTTCTGCAGTATCTGCAGAGCAGAGCAATAATCAACACTGAATACACACCTGCGCTTACACAGGGAAATGTAATTCACTCGATTTCCCACCTCAGTATTTTCAGAGTTACCAAGAAGTTGTGAACTCTTTCCTGTCCACCAGAGAGCTCATAGACTTTAACAAAGAAGAATTAAATTATTCTGGTCTTACACTATGTAAGATCCCTGTGGGATTCCTTTGAGCAGACATGGATATTAAATTGCACAAACAGTACAATTTAGAGACATTTATTCCAACATCTCCAAGGGCTTTTCAGATATAACTCCTCACTCATCTGTAATGGGGCAGGGAATTTGTGACTGCTTCTGAAGTCTCCAAAACCTGTATGTATGGCTGAACTGCAGTTTGAGGTCCAGCTTTTATATCAGTACAAATTATGGAGGTAACTGCTTCTTATCATTATGGACATGGCAATCGTGAGGTGCTGATAGTGAGCCACTCACAAAGAGACAACATGTGGCATNAGATGATCCTTGAGGTCCCTTCCAACCCTACCATTCTATGATTCTAAGCTGTGCCTTAGCAGGTTTTCATTTACAACCATGCTCAGCACCTTGAACTCTGACATTCCTGCTCATCCTGTATAAACTTTGCTAACTGCTCTATTTCTCCACTGCAATATGGCAGGTTAATACAACTGGATAGCCAAGCAGAACAGGAGCTAGTACTGTGGTTCACACAAAGCCAAGATGTATATCACAAAAGCATTGCCCTCTGGAAAACACAGATGCTGAAGTTTAACTTTCCACTCTCTCTACATCCTGCCACATCCAGCAACAGCTGTACTGCTTGCCTTCTCCTGAAGAACATAATTTCCTGAGACTTCCAGAAGTAGTCCAGGTCTTGCACTGTCAATATAGGTTACAGGAGGCAATTATCATAGCAAAGGTGTTCTCTTATGGCACAAGAATACTGCCAACTAACAATCAGTAAATAGGGTTTGTTACTGAGCCCCTGGAAAGAAGACCTTCTGCTCCTTCTATCTGTGGGACTTCATCACACTTCTACCTGCAGACAATCAATTAAAAAAAAAAGGCTTTAGAAAATCACTAACAGAGGCAGGTGAAAACAAAACAGTCTACAATGGTGACCCTGGCTGTTAGGATGATCCTCTCAGTACAAATTCAACACGCTCCTCCTTCAACTGAAATCAACTGCCAGGCTAACAAGTCATTTACCCACAAATTGTTACATCTGCTCACAGCATGTTTTTGTATTTCTTCCACCACGATGGCACAGCTCAGCTGGCAGCCCAGGCTGGCATGATTCTTTTTCCTTTAAAGAGGAGGTGTATGGCTCTTCTGGCAGCATAAGCTGCCTTATCATCTGATCATCTCCTCAAAGCTGGGGTTGCTCACCAGCCCACAGAGCCTGAACAGCTGCTGCAGCTCTCAGAGGAATGGAGTGAGGTTGGGATCACACCACTCCTTGCACATGCATGCAGCTCAGCACTTACAGCTGGAGCCACAGCCACATTAATTAGCCCTCAAAGGCAGGATCCAGTTCCATGAAGCCACTGCAGCTGGGCTATGGCAATTCAGGGATTCTGTTGGCACAGCAAAGAGAGAGAGTTGGTGCACCTCATGTCGTATTCAAGATGATTGTTCACAAAAACACCACAGGTGGAAAAAAAATACTGTCTAAGCATGAGACTCCTACATCTGTTTAAGTATGTGAAGTGAGTAAGTGTCCACGCATCTCTGCAATATGAAGATTCATCCTTGCTTCAGGAACAGGAGATGAAATGTTAGAGAGATACTGGTATTTTATATTCCATGGTCCAAACAACTCCTCTTCTTTTTAATAAATTTCCCCCAATTAGGCAACAGAGGGAAGTTTTAATCTCCAAACCAAGTATTTGACATAACTGCACTCAGTACCTCCCTTGTAAAACCACTTCCAGCTGGAGAAACTTTGCATTTTCATTTCAGATTTCTCTAGCTGAACATGCTGCACCAGTGCTGGAGAGTTATTGGGGGTGGGGTGGGGTAAGAAATAAATAAATCAATGCTTTTGTTCTTCTGTTTTAAAAGAAAAAAATTAAAAGGGAGAGGGCCAAGGCTTCAATGCAGAACTATCGGGTTGAGATTATACTTGCACTGCAATGAAAGCAGCAAAGTGTTACTCAAACCCTGTCAAGATACCAAGATTTGAGAACACGAAAGCCACACCAGCATGGAAGATGGTGCTTTCATTCCTGTCAGTGAGAGAGCCGAGCCATCTGTTAATAGATTCACTTACGTTGTTGGAGGAACAATTCCACAGCTGTTCTCCATGAATTAAAAAGAAAGTACAAATATAAAAGAATCATGTGCATTTCAGAAGATGGTTAAAAGAAACTACAACTCCTTATGCTGCATTTCAAAAAATTAAAAGGGAGATGCCACTGGCAAACCCCTCTGCTTTTTCAGGAGAAAAGAGGAAAGCATTTAATTTTAATCCAAAACACATCAGAGGTCTTCTACATTTTATAACACATATTACATACTGCAACAGATCTTTGAGAACTGTATTAAGGTATTGAACCTTGTCCCTCTCAAACAAACTACAGATATATTTGAAGAGTCTGAATATGATGTGCTACCTGCAAACAAGAAAGGAGGAAGTAAGCAAAATCAAGCATAAGGATCTCCAACCTCTTCCTTAGCAAAACCACTGCTTATCTTGGACTCCTCTTTTCTTTCAAATGAAAGCTCCTCTGCTGTTTTTGTTTATTTTAAAGACTAGGGCAACCCTCATGCAAAACTGGCACCTATTCATATCCTGTAGAAGAACAAGATGTCAGCTTTAATGTCCTGTGCCCAGGCCAACTAAAGTAATCACTGAAGACCCTATTCAAACCATCTTTGATGGCATCTGAAATGCCCTTGGCTCCCAGTGCAGCCAGCAGATGAAGAGTCTACATTCAGACTGCTGGCTTCATATGTCAATCTCAGCCAGTGTGATAATTTCTTTACAAGAGTCAGGGCATAACAGCTTTAGACATGAGTACCCTGAGTTGTTCGCTGCTCTCCTGAACCCAGATGCATGTGGTCCCAGTTCTCATCTGCTTCTGTGAGGCTTTGGCTCATTTCTTCCTGGCACGTTGTTGTGGTAGGCCTAAAAAGGCCAAGGTGGGCTTGTACATGTCCTGGCTTGCCCAGGCACGCTCCCCTGCCCCCTCTCCTTCTGTGCTGGGGGTGGTGGCCACAGGAAAGGGGACAAAAGCCCCANTATATTTCCAAACTGCATTTTTGAACCTTGTATATAAGTTTTGTGGCGAGATTTAATGTTAATAATAAACAGTTTTCACAGTTATTAACAATCTCTGCCTGGATATCAAAATTGATATCATTATTGATTGTGAATCATTTCATTACACATGTGTGACACTGCCACGCTCACTTCTCCTTGAAGGATGTGATAAATCAGTCATGGCTGAAGGTGTATACTACAGCCTTTAATTAGTACAGTCTGCAAAGCATCGAACCTAGAACTGCAGGATGCAACTCTGCATAAGGAAAGGGATTAAAACTCAAGTACAATTGTGGAAAAAATAAAGTCTAAGTTTACAATTACTGTTATTATTCCCTGTACAGAAACTTACCTTCTTTTTTTTCCTCCTCTGCAGGTACCAAAACCATGACTGAAATTAATTAAATGGAGCCTTTTCAAGGAACATTGCCTAATAGGTCTTGGTGAGGCAAAGACAAATTACTTTCCATTTAGACCAGACTAGTATGGAAAAGTCTGGTAATGTTAAAAACAAACCCAAAATATAAAAGGTAATAATTAAGTATTTTTTTCTTAAAAAAAAAAATGCAACTGATCTGCTTTTAAGAGACTGTCCCCTCAACTTTATGGACTCACAGAACATTACTGGATGTGCAGGTTGTGCAGCACTGTAAACTGTAACGATCAGGGCTGCTACTCCAGGATAATAGTGTAATTTTCCACTGGATGGTTTTCATTTACAATTCACCTATTGTATGTAGAAGTCTAATTGTAGCCAAGTCCATTTTCGGGTTGTCCAAGGCATAATAAAGAAACAAATAGCTAAGAAAGGCAGCTTTGACTTTATAATTAGAAACATTTGCTATTTCAGGTGGCTTCTCCCTAGGCATGTTTATAAGTCCCCTATTATACCTTTCACTGTATTGTAAAAATACATTATGAAAAGCCATAGAGTGATTACAGGTACAATAAAAAACAGGGAAGAGAGAAACTATGCAAGAAGTCTGGATAAACCTGAGACGGTAGAGTATTTGGATGTTTATAAGCAAAGTATATTCCCTCAGGAGTTAGGACAGACAAGGACTGTCTGCATTTGATTCCCAAGAGGTCCATTAAACACAAGGTAACAATAGAAATTGGTCCCTGCTTCCCCACATATGAGATGTGAGTAGGTTTGTAATTAGATCTCAGAGGCACACACAAATGCTGTGCATTGGTAGCCACCATTTCAGTGTAGCCTGGCAGCTAGGATCTGCTGGAACAGCTGTAGATGCTTCTCCAACCACTCCAAGGCCTCAGTTAACTACAGACCCTTCAGCACTGCTGGCAGCAACCCAGTCTCTCCTAGGAAAAGTGAATGATACTGGTCTGTAGTGCTGGGGGGCAAGGCAGGCGATCCTGAAGAGCCACACAGTCCCTCCAAGTTAACACATGAAAACAGAACTGTTGCTAGTAAGGAACAGTGAGCTCACCATCCTGGACGAGAGGCAGGCAACACTGCTTCTTTTGCAGCTAGCTTGGTGAGATGAAGAACAAGATCAGTACAAAGTGCATATGGCTCTAACAGACTTTGTCTTCATGAAAATCTTTTGGTTTCTGCTTGAGGAAGAGTGGCTGGAAAGCAGCCTGGCAACAAAGTTGGTGATGGGTCTAGAGAACAAGTCTTACAAGGAGCAGCTGAGGCAACTGGGATTGTTTAGTCTTTAGAAAAGAAGGCTGAGAGAAGAGACCTCACTGCTTGTTATCTACCTGAAAAGAGGTTGTAGCATCATGGGTCTTGGTCTCTTCTCCCTACTATCAAGTGATAGTACAAGAGGAAACGGCCTCAAATTGTGTTAGGGGATGTTTAAGTTGGATATTAGGAAAAAAATCTTTACTGAAGTGCAGTCAGGTATTGGAATAGGCTGCCCAGGGAGATGGAGGACTTAGCATCCCTGGAAGTGTTAAAAAACACCATGTATACATGGTACTTTGGGACATGGTTTCATGCCTGTGGTGTTACGTCAACAGTTGGCCTCAATGATCTTAGAGGTCTTTTCCAGTCAAAACAGCTCTGTGATTCTACAAATAGCTTTGCAATGAACCTTGGTTATTGCTTTTGCTGGACTGGAACTGCTAGTTTGATTCTGAAAGACTTTCCACTGTTTCATCAGTTCTCTGACTCCATAATTTGCCTCCTTGAGGAATGAGAACTATGAAAGCCATGCTCAGGAAGTCACAGGAAATAGAATTTTGAATTTAAGAGGCCCAGGGTCAGTCATTCCAAGATTATTGAAGCATCATAAATAGGTGGTTGAATGAAAATACTAGTTTTCTTTATGGAGTTCAAGACTCAACTCTTTTCTATGTTAAGGATCAGTAATAAACAGCAAGTATTTCTCACTGCTGTGCTTTCTGCTCTGTATCAGTCCAAATTATTTTTTTCTTTAAAATCTTGGAATGGTTTGGGTTGAAAGAGGCCTTAAGGGTCCAACCACCCCAGCATCAAGTTTCTCAGAGCCCCATCCAACATGGAAAATGCTCTGACTGTCATTTGAAAAACATTCAAGCAATATTCAGTTCAACTCTTCTAAAGACTCTGTTTCTCTTCCTCTGTATGATTTAGATGTTGCTGTGAGCATCCTGAATGAGATAGGTGACACAGATAAATTCCTCAAAGGCATGTGTCAAAAGGAAAAAAATAATCCTGTGAACAGGCATGAAAAGGATGTCAGAAACCTACACACACACAAAAATTAAAAAAAAAAAAAAAAAGAGAGAAAGCAGATCCTGACATCAATACAAGGTGGGATATCATCTCTTCCAATAAGTTCTGTGTGCCTGCTGCATCACTACAAGCCATACCAACATCTTCTTGTCAACCCTGTAAACAGGTCACTGCCAGCCAGCCACAAGCAAGTAATGCTGGAAGCACAGCTCTGGATGCCAGCCACACATGGGTCACCCTGGTCTGGCTTCTCAAAAGGTCAGTGAGCACAAGGATATGGCTTGTGGGGGTGGTTTTCTTTCCTTTTTGCTGTTTTTTTTTGGAGTGTTCTGCAGCAGCAAACGCATTGTTGATAAAAGCTAAAAAGAGAAAAAGCAGCTATCAGTAGAGAGATTTCTATGCTTTTAAGATGCAATACAAACTGGAGACCACATTGCTTGCAGCTGACCAAGGAAGCTTGAAGAAACAATTCCTTTTAATGGTGTTGCTTGAGTTTTACATCACAAACTGCAGCTCCCACTGCCTTGTTAAGCATTCTCATCACTGTCAAAACAAAACTGCAGGAGGCAAAAACTGTAACATCCAAGATGTAGTTCTCCTCTTTCTGTATAAGAACATGAACATCTCCACATAATCAGCATTTAGATGGTATTCTTTGCATTTAGTATTCTTTTGTATCAAATTCTCCTTTAAGCTGCCTAGACACACAGTATTGAAGAGGTAACAGGAGCCAGCTATCTTGGCTCTTGTATCTAAAAAGTGAGAAATCCTGAACCCTAACTGTTGACTTTCCAATCTGAGGAAACATTAGCTCTAGCCTAAGGAAGTAAGATGGGCATTAGACAATTTGATGCATTCCGTGACTCCCAATTAGGAATGTTTAACAAAAGGTTAAAATTCTTGCAGGTTCCAACATAAACATGAGGGTGAGAGAATCAGAATTATTGAATCATTAAAGGTGGAAAAGACCTTTAAGATTATCAAGTCCAACCATAACCAAACTACCATGACCACTAAACTATAACCTGAAGTGTCACATATACACATTTTCTGAACACCTGCAAGGACCAAAATTCCACTGCCTCCCTGGACTGCCTGTTCCAATGCCTCACCACTCTCTCAGTAAAGAAGTTTTTCTTACTGGCCAATCTAAACCTCACCTGGCACAATTTAAGGCCATTTTCTCTCATCCTATCACTAGTCCTTGGGAGAAGAGGCCAACACCAGCCTCACTACAACCTCCTTTCAGGTAGTTGTAGAGAGCAATGAGCCTCTTAGCCTTCTTCTTGAGACCAAACAACACAAACTCCCTCAGCCGCTCTTCACATGGTGTCCTCCAAACCCCTCACCAGCCTTGCTGCTCTACTCTGGACATGCTTCAGGATCTGATGTTTTTCTTAGCATATGGGGAGCTGAACAGAGTACTCAAGCTGTGGCTTCATCAGGGCTGAGAACAGGAGCATGATCACTTCCCTCCTACCGCTGATCACACTAAACTATCCAGGTCTCTCTGCATTCCTACCCTCAAGCAGATCAACACTCCCACTCAATATAGTGAGGTCTGCAAACTTGCTCAGGGAAGATATTAAACACATTAATATTAATGTCTGTCCCGTTAAACAGGACGCAGTGGATGGACAGGCTGGTGAAAAAGCAAATACATCCTGGGCTTTTGAACAGATCAGTGTTGTCAGCTGTCTCTCCTGCATGGCCCATGTCCACAACACTCCCTGGATGAAGGGTATTCCAGACCACATTCCCTCAACAAGGGAAAAAATGAGACTTATCTATTACAAAATACTTTCTCAGTATAACATGACTTAGTTGGGTGCTGAAGCCATGTTCCATCTGTCTCGTTGCATTCATGTCTGCTTTAACACAGCTCTTACAGCAGCTACTGATAGCATGTTTAGAGCAGTGAGATCCACCTAGATTCTACCTTAGGCTTAGAAACACAACACCCACACCCAGCGCAGCAATTGAGTAGCTATCCTTTCATCACCTGCAATATGTATCAGACTAGCATCTCCCCAGTTGTTACTCTCTCTGCTGAGAGCGGGATTTGGTTTACTATATCCAGACAGCACAACTGGTTCTCAGTGTTTAAACGCTCAGTGTTTAAGCTCCTCCTGTGTTATTGGCTGGCCAGAGTCCTTCTAAGGACCTCTCTTTCATACAAATCACTGGCAAAGGATCACGTATCACCTCATCTCCAAAGATAAGCATTTCTGCTCAGAAGCAATTCATTTTACTTATCTTAAAACTTTTCTGCAAGATGTCCCAAAGCAGATGCAGGTGCTCTCTGGAGTTACTTTCTTCAGTAGCTAGCCTTCAGTGTTGTTGTCTTCCTTTCACCTAAGGCCTTAACAATTATCCCACCTCCAGATTAGCCACGGTGCTGCATCATCACAACAGCAGCTCCTGGCTCACCAGGAAATAAACAACCCTGAGGATTTTCTGAGGCCGTTATTCAGGCTCTTCTTGAGCTTATCTCTAAGCCCAAGAGATAAAAGAGAAGACTTAAAAAATAAAAATCTGTGTGAAATGGTTGCAGATAACACAATTGTGCTAGCAGTCCCCAGCCAGAGGGGAGGAAAGGATAACTCTAAGCCACTCAAGAGTTAAAATCATGTCACTAAGCCTATGGAAAGTCATTCAGGGTCATAATAATATGCTGGCCATAATGATAGGCAACAGACATCTGGTTATCTCAATAGCAGTAGTTTACAGAAGCTTGCAGAGCAGAGGAAAAAGAAAGAATTACTTTTATTTCAAGCCTGCAGTATCCTTAACAGAATTTCCAGGCCTAAGATAGAGAATAAGAAATGCAGGGAAGAAAAATGGAAATGCTAGAGATTAACTAATTTTAGAATCAACCACATGCTGTTTGCTTGCAGCTGGTGAGTGACCTTTGCATTATTCTCAGCTAGCAAGAAATTCCAATCTACAATAATAACCAGAATATTGTTCACTCTTCCACAAGCACTTGCTTTAAAGTTTTTTCACACACACAGTCCCCACACATTTTCTACCCATTTCTTCACACTGTCTGCTCATCTCAATACATCTGGATGAGTGCAGTGGTAAGTGCCATGTGGCTGCTCTCTCAAATGAAACACTCAGTTTTATACAGGAATGGAGAAAGAGGGCTTCTTCATCCCTCATAGGTGTGCTGCAACATGCATTTCCAGATGGCCACTGCTACGAGACAGTTACTTCCACCAAGGGATTCACCTCAAATTTCCTGGGATTATTTTAGCAGTTTTCTGGGATGATTAGATGAAGACAAACGAGATGCCATTTGTTGAAGATACACAGAGTTCTCATTAAACTCAATAATGGCTGCATACAGACGTGACTGGATTTCCAGATTTTGACTTCAACCTGCTGAAATGTGAATTCAAGCTTTGGATCGCTTTCAGTCACAACCAAGTATTTGAAAAGGAAGCTGCAGCACAGTGACAAATCAATGTCTTCAAAATGTAAATGAAAAAGGTTCTAAATTACTTTTATAGACATATTCTTCTGGTCTTCTTCCATAATGCATAAAGTGTCCATGCGAGTTGTGGAAGCATTCTCCTCTGGGACAGGAAATCCCTGTCCCAGCTAACTGAAAGTGATGGCAATAATCTTGGCCACACAGCACCTTCTGTNTCCAACCTTACCATTCTATGATTCTATGATCCAAAGTGTACTGTTGTCTCCAGGGAAAGTGAGTGTCACTGAATGAGTTTCTACAGTTTCTCCAGACTAGTTAACCAAAGTGTTATGGGTACTTAGCTACAAACAAGTGGAATTTAGCACAGAATCAAGTAAACTCAATGAGCTTTCTAGAGGATAGGAGGGAGCATTAACTGAATGCTGGAAAGCCAATCAGGTTACACGTAGGCATTCCCATTTGAAAACAGACCTAGGGCCTTGTTTTGGTTCTATGCACAATGTCTAATAACTTCACCTTCTTTCAGAACCTCAAGCATCATCATTCAAGCCTTGGCTATCCCTCTTCCAAACACAGGCTTGGTGTCTTCAAATGGCCCCAAGCTCCACTCTGGCCTGTTGCCACCTCTGCTAGCCACCAACTCACAGCATACCTTATTGTGACTGTGAGGGTGCATCCCTTTCCTCTCTCTCTTTCTGACAGAGGAATCACAGGCTGGCTGAGATTTGCAGGAACCTCTGGCGGTCATTTGGTCCAATCATTCCCATGCAAGCAAGATCACCTAGAGCCAGATGTCTGCCATGGAGAGGGAGCTTCTGAGTATATCCACTAAAGTGGATACTCCACTTCTATGGGAAACCTGTGCCAATGCTTCATCAGAAAAGAGTATGTTTCTCTTGCCTTCCAATACCTGCATTCATCTCTGAGAGAAGAACAAACTGAGGCAGGAGTACTTGCTACACTGTGTTGGAGAGTTGCCTCGCAGAGGTCACTGGTCAAAATTTCTGCAGCAGTGTTAAGCACAGGAATTCTGGCTGAGGCTAGGTGTGAAGCACTCAAATCCCATTAGCATACACTCCTTTTCTAGTAATAAGACATTTAACTGGCTAGGGAAAACAACCAATTAAACATTTCCCTGCAGGTCATAACCAACCATAGCTAGAAATTCTTAATTAACAAGTTAAAACTCACTCACAAAAGGCTTATTAACATTTTTAGGAGCAGTATACTCAGCTTCCCAATCAGAAAATAGTCTAGAACACTGCACAGGAGTCACCAGATTAGAGGCCAAGCAGCAGTTACCTCCTTTACATTCTACTCCTCTTTCTTCTGTAATCATCTCAGCTCACATGTAGCAGGTTTCAGAGGAAGCAACTAACCTGATGAAGGTATGTTTCTTTGAGTTTGTTTTTTTTTTGCTTGTGTTTTAAAAAATAATTAAAAGAGCTTTCAAACTTTAGTTTTTAAACTTTAGTTTATCACAGTTTTTCAAAACCAAAGTAAACCAAGGCAGTGGTTTGAAGGTTTTGACTAATTTAAGGACCAGTGGCTCCAACTGATCACCAAAATACAAGAGCAATTAAATTAGAAAATATTGGCATGTCAGTTTGCTAAATCCTTTCATGAGATTAATCCTGGTGCCTCAATGTTGTAAGGCAATGATGAAGGACAACAGACCTTTTCACCTCGGTGCCCTGCTTTAGAGAGTAATTTTCCTAGCAGTTGCTTGTATAGATCCATACAAAAAGAATCAGAAACTCAGGACTCAGTCCTTAACAGATGACCACACTTGCCAGAAAAGAAACTTCCCTTGTGAAAGCAGCACAGCCCTCATGCCTCAGGCTCCTCATGTGACACAACACAATGCCTCTAACTGCCACTGGACACAGCTTCTGCTGCAAGAACAGACATTCTGGATACTTTTGTTGAGGTAGAGAGAAAGTTTATGAACAATAAAACTCAGCAAAACTAGTTCTCACTCTGCTGATTTTGGACAGTGTGATTAGCATCTATAATTTATTGACAAAGATCAGGGAAAAAAGAAAACACAGGAGGAAAAGACGATGGAAAATCTTTGTTCAAAACTCAAACAACATGGCTTCCTAGATATAATGCTCCTTCTTTCCAGCAGACAACTGGACAATCTAACTTACACACCTTTCTCCTGCAGGTACTAACTAAATGGGACTAAAGAGCAGGACAACATTAGTATGAATCCTGTCATCTTTTAATTCCAGCAGAAGCCACGGCAGACAAATGTCACAGACCTGAGATATTAGATGCATATTTCTTGAGCCCTGCATAAGGTCTAGAAGCTCCTGCNGCCTCAAACCAGCACACTCCACCTACGCAGCAGTATGCCACACGGAAAACCCATGTCTGAGATTCCTGAAGCTTGTGCCTTTTCTGAATGTCAGTCAGGGGTGTAGTTTTGGAGAAGTAGGAAATTGTTTTCTAAGAGAATTAACCTGCTCTGTTGTCATAAAATACTGCATTCTCTCTTCCTTCCCCATCCTCAGCCATCTCAGAGGATGCTGCTACACTCTGGTTATGCAGCACAGCCAGCAAGAAGGATCCCAGGAGGATGAGCACTTACAGGTCATGACGTCTTACATTTCATAGCTCTGTCTGAACAGAACAAGATGAGCCTTCCCTGCACTGCAGCATTACAGAAGGCAGCTCTGAAAAAAAAAAAATCTAAGATAATGGAAGGAAAGCCACATCCACCTTTCCTTCCTTGTTTGAATGAAATAAGCAATTAATGGTTATCAAACCCACTCATACAGCAGAAACAGGAGAGGCCTGGGAGAGATGCCCTGGGTTGTGCAGAGAGAACAGCTTGTCTCACGGTGCAGTGAACCGTATTCTCTGCAGAAGTGCCTGAGCAAGCAAAGCTCAGGGTGCCAGGGCTCAAACTATCAGCACCATATGTAGTGGAGTAAGTCTTCTCATTCCACAGCATCACCATCTTCACTGATTGCTGGCATCAGACCTATTTCTGGTTTGGCTACTGCCTTCACAGCCTCTCTGCAAGCTAGAAATCTTCAGGATTTCCTTGTTATCCACCACATTAGAATGTGTTTGCAGAAGTTCCCAGGGTGTGAAATATGTTGAGATTGTTACCCAGCAGTGCTGTGAGAAGCAGATGGTTTGCACTGAATCTGTCTGGTAGGCTGCTCGTTGCAGCCATCCCTGTCCAAGCCAGGTGAGGACCCAGAGGAAGGACTGACTGTTCTCAAACCCAGGCTGCATTCCCCGTGGGATTCACACATACCAGCCAAGCTGGGTAACAGATGACTTTGTGCAAGGGCATATTCATTGCACTTTGCCCCAGAACATTAGAGCTGCAGAGAGAAATTAATTTCTATTTTTACACAGATTTTAAAGTTAATTCATACAAGCAAAAGCAGGAACCCTGTTAATGAAAATAGAGCACAGCAGGACATGAGTGGCTATACTCTGTTATGACGTGATGGGCCAGGTAATTTATTTAAAGGGTTGGAAACACTACTGCAGGTTTCTCTACTACAGATCTTCTCCAAAACATATTCCATTCAGTTTAAGTCTGTGTGGGAAAGGGAAAAGCCAGCATTGTTGTAACTAAGGCTTCCATAAAACAATGTAATTCATTGGTTAGATTTTTTTTCTTTTCATCTTCTGCCTGGAGGAAATCACAACACATTGTTTGAACAAAAATAACAAAAAAACAACCAAAAAACCCAAACCAAAACAAAAAACCCCAACAAACTCATATACAAAGGAACATTGGGCTACTGGGGACAATAGCAGATGCATCAGAGAACCAGCAACAAAACCACTGAAGCACAGCGGGGAAGGAATGAGCTTCCACCTTCACAAAGATGAAAGTTAATAAAATATGATGCTCAGAGGGGTCTTTCTGAATCATCACATGCAGTCCTGACCCCAAGTGCTGTGGTCAGAGCGCACCTTTCCTTAACATACTTTGTACCTTACAAGTTGATACTCTGCAGGTTGTTAGCTTGCACTGAACCATAGCCTTTTTTTTTTTTTTTTTTTTTCCTGTAAAGATCAACCCTCTGATTTCCTTCTAAAAAGGTCTTAGGCTTTTCCCTGAAAAGGAAAGCTAATGAAACTAGGTTACACAAACGTTTATTTTGCTGTTTAACTATCTTCTCCCCAGTTCACTGCAGTATTCCTCCTGGATCATGACTGTCAGGAAGCAGAAAGCATCACTTGGGCCAGGAGAAACGTCTCATCTGGCAGATCCCAATCTGCCTGAATTCCCTACGTCCTTCACACAACTGAGGCTCTCATCTGTGTCTCTTTCACCCTACTGCTATTTTTCAGTGAACCTGAAGTATGACCCTTGAAAAAGAGCTTTAAAACTGACTTGTATCAGCTAACAAAAATGTGTATCAGAGGAAAACAGACAGACTCATGGTCACATAGGCCTCCTGTCCTTCTGCAACCAAGCCACATTATGAAGGTAGACTCTGCACTTCAAAAATTACCTCATAACACACCTTCATGTGATGTTGAAAATGATGTTATTTTCCTGTGTGCCGCAGAAATGCTTCAAAGCAGCACTTACCACAGGTAAGAAGTAGGGCAAACTGGTGGTGTTCTGGGCATTCACCTGCATTTTAAGTGAGATGATGAAATGCATAATAACATCTGCCTCTGCAGATTTGAACAATATTTAAAACTTGAAGTAAGTGAGCTTTTGTGCACATGCCTCAAACTGAAAGAAATTAGTGAGAGGTTTCCAGGGTCACCTTTGTTTCTTCATCAAGACACAGCCTCTGTATTGAGATCCTCTTCTACTCACCCAAAGCTATCAAAATGCAATTTTAAAATTTCTAATTATACTCATTAGACACAGATGTGCTTCTTCAAACCCACTCAAGCATTTATAAGGGTCAGCCAATGTGGTATTCCAGTCCTGCAGAGAAATTAAAGCATGGTTCCACATTTGAAAACCAATTCTGAAAATATCATTGAAGAATTCGAACCTAGAAAATCTTAGTGGCCCAGATAAACCCATCCACTTAAATTCTCTAGGAATGCTGTCCTGGTGAGTAGTCTGCAATGTAATCCCATGGCAGGAATCTCTCCTGCTGAATGTGTTGAATGCTTTTAAGGACTTGCAACCATACTTTGCCAAAATAGACCCGGTGGTATCAGTTTACATGATGTGGCCTGCAAACATTTCCACCACAAGTGATACTGCATGAAGCAGCATGATAATCTTGTGTGGTGAATTCTGGACTAAGCTGCTTTTATAAAAAGAGGATCTTCTTGCCATGGCAGATGGCAGCTAACTCAGCCAGCAAATGTGCAAGAAAAACACCACCACAAGTTAGGATGAACCTTTGGTGGAATCTTTGGGAATCCAAGGTGATCCTTTCTACTTTAAAGTTCCAGCTCTTTATGCTCAGTTCTTTTCCTTATTTGCAATGTATCCTACCTACTTAAAAGTCTTAGAGAGAACGAAATGCAACAAGGACCCACCTCCTAAAGTAAATCAATCTTTGAATCACAGAATTATTAATGATAAAAATTTGTTGGCTAAGGCCAGCAGCAGTAAGACAAGGAGCAATAGCTACAAATTGGGACATAGGTTTCATCTCAACATGAGGAGAAATTTTTTTACGGAGAGGGTGACAGAGCACTGGAACAGGCTGTCTAGATAGGCTGTGGAGTCTCCTCTGGAGACTTTCAAAACCTGCCTGGATGCATTCCTGTGTGAACTACCCCAGGGCATCCTGCCTTGGCAGGGGTGTTGGGCTCGATCTCTGGAAGTCCCTTCCAACCTCTAAGGTTCTTTGATTCTTGGAAGAATGTGCCTGTCCTTTCTCTCTAGTTCCACGTAGTGCACTGTATTGTATCTAATCTTAGTGATGCTAAGAGAGGATCTCCAATCCACAGACTTCTCAGAAAATCCGGCCTCTTCTCCCAGCACTGCAGTAAGCCAAGTCTGATGAACTTTATGCCTCAAGATTAGGACCAAACTCATTGAATGAAAATGCTATGTAATAAAATGATCACTAGTCCATGGACAGATGCTTTTAGGAGGAAAGTTTATTCTTCTTTTTGCAATGATTCCGTAAGCAAATGTTCTTCTATGGCAAGAGCAAACTCTATCAGAACAGCTGAGTCTTTAGTAATAAGCTTCAGAAAACAAGTCAAGAGAATAAACATTTATTAATGAGAACAGAAATTCAACTAGAAGAATATGTTGAAACAAGGCTCCATAAAGTTTCAGAGGACATTACAGTGGAGACCCAGCTGTGCTGTACTGATTAGAAGACCATGAAATTACAGGGCTTCACCAGGTTAGAACAACCTGGTACATACAACTGGCAAAGGGAAAATTTGCATTTATTCTTGCCAGTATACCCTTTGCAGCACTCCTTGCTTTCACTGCATTGAATGTAAATTTAAAGACAGCAGGATGAACTTAAGTGATTTATAACATTACTAACATCAGTGACTTAAAAACAAAATCAGTAAGCATCATTTATCCATTAGTCTTTGCTCTGATGACTGGTGTCACTGCATTTTTCAGATAAGGAAGGGCCAGGAAGAGGGTCCAGGGAAACACAGATCTGTCAGTCTTACCTCAGTGCCAGAGAACATCATGGACCAGATCATCCTGAATGCCATCACGCAGCATGTGCAAGGCAACCAGGTGGTCAGGACCACTCAGCACAGACTGAGGAAGGGCAGACTCCTGCATGATAAACCTGATCTCCTGTGACAAGGTGACCTTCTTAGTGGATGAAGGAAAGGCTGTGGATGATGTTTATCTGGACTTCAACAATGCATTTGACATTGTCTTGACCACAGCACCCTCTTGGAGCAAACAGCTGCCCATGGCTTGGGTGGGTGGATGCTCCACTGTGTTAAACAGGCCCAAAGAGTGGTGGTGAGCAGGATTAAATCCAGCTGGTCAAAAGTGGTGTTCCCCAGAGCTCAGTTATGAGGCAAGCCTCAAGATCTTCATCAATGATCTGGATGCAGGGATTGAGTGCAACCTCAGAAAATGTGAAGATGACACTAAATTGAGCAGGAGTATTGACCTGCTCAAAGGTAGGAAACCTTTGCAGAAGGATCTGGGCAGGCTGGATCGATGGCCCGAGGCCAGCTCTATGAGGTTTAAGAAGGCCAAGTGACAGATCCTGCACTTGGGTCAGAATAGTCACAGGCAATGCTACAGGCTTGGAGCAGAGTATGTGGAAAGCTGCCTGGCAGAAACCTAGGGGTGCTGGTTGACAGTCATCAGAATATAAGCCAACAGTGTACTCAGGTGGCTGAGAAGGCCAAGATGACCCTGACCTGCATCAGGCATAGTGTGGGAGTTGATTATTCCCCTGTACTCAGCACTCACACTTTGAATACTATGCTGTTTTGGGACCCTCACTACAAAGAGGGCATTGAGGTGCTGGAGCATGTCCACTGAAGGGAAACAAAACTGGTGAAGGGTCAAGAAAACAAGTTTTATAAGGAGTGGTTGAGGGAACTGTGATTGTTTATTCTGGAGAAGAGAAGGCTGAAGGGACACCTTACTGCTCTCTACAGCTACCTGAAAGGAGGTTGTGAGGTGGGTTTGGTCTCTGGTCCAAAGTAACCAGTGATAGGATCAGAGGAAGTGTCCTGAAGTTGCACCAGGAGAAGTTTAAATTGGATATTAGGAAATATTTATTTGATGAAAGAGTAACCAGGCATTGGAAATAGGCTGTTAGAGATGTGGTGGAGCCACCATCCCTGGAGATTTGGAAAGAACATGTAGATGTGCTAGTGGGATGTGTCCCTGCCTATGGCAGGAGGTTGGAACTAGATGATCCTTGAGGTCTCCTTCCAACCTTACCATTCTATGATTCCACGTGGCACCTTGGGACATGGTTTAATGGCCATGGTGATTTGGGGTTGATGGCTGGATTCAACAGTCTTTTCCAACTGACACAATTCTATGGTTCTATGATTCAATTTGCCAATAAGTCTACTTTTACATCATAGTTAACATTTTTGCTATTGTAAAATTAATTGTCCATTGTTAAGTTAAGTTTATGCAGTCTTTGGTATCATGATGGGTTAGGAACTGGCTGGAGGGCCAAGCCCAGAGAGTGGTGGTGAATGGTGCCACATCCAGCTGGAGGCCTGTCACTAGCGGTGTTCCCCAGGGGTCAGTACTGGGCCCCATCCTCTTTAACATCTTCATTGATGATCTGGACAAGGGCATCGAGTCAGTCACCAGCAAGTTTGCAGATGACACCAAGCTGGGGGCAGATGTTGGTGGGTTGGAGGGCAGAAGGGCTCTGCAGCAGGACCTCGAGCGCCTGGACAGATGGGCAGAGTCCAAGGGGATGGCGTTCAACAAATCCAAGTGCTGGGGGCTGCACTTTGGCCACAACAACCCCATGCAGAGCTACAGGCTGGGGTCGGAGTGGCTGGAGAGCAGCCAAACAGAAAGGGATCTGGGGGTGCTGACTGACACCCGCCTAAACATGAGCCAGCAGTGTGCCCAGGTGGCCAAGAAGGCCAATGGCATCCTGGCCTGCATCAGGAATAGTGTGGCCAGCAGGAGCAGGGAGGTCATTCTCCCCCTGTACTCTGCACTGGTTAGGCCACACCTTGAGTACTGTGTCCAGTTCTGGGCCCCTCAATTTAAGAAGGACATTGAGGTGCTTGAGCGTGTCCAGAGAAGGGCAACGAGGCTGGTGAGAGGCCTCGAGCACAAGCCCTATGAGGAGAGGCTGAGGGAGCTGGGATTGTTTAGCCTGGAGAAGAGGAGGCTCAGGGGAGACCTTATTGCTGTCTACAACTACCTGAAGGGTGGTTGTGGCCAGCAGGAGGTTGCTTTCTTCTCTCAGGCAACCAGCACCAGAACAAGAGGACACAGTCTCAAGCTGTGCCAGGGGAAGTTTAGGCTGGAGGTGAGGAGAAAGTTCTTCACTGAGAGAGTCATTCCCCACTGGAATGGGCTGCCCAGGGAGGTGGTGGAGTCACCGTCCCTGGAGGTGTTCAAGATGGGTTTGGACATGGCACTTGGTGCCATGGTCTAGTCTTGAGGTCTGTGGTAATGGGTTGGACTTGATGATCTTTGAGGTCTCTTCCAACCTTGGTGATACTGCGATACTGTCATGATTAATTAATCTGATTTCCTTCCATCCAAATTCCTACCCTTCTGATGAAACTACAGCAATTGGAGGTCAAGTGCACAAATCCAACTTTTTAAAAGAAAAAAAAACAACAAAAAAAAAACCTTTAAAAGCACAGCACCTCTAAGATTTATACAGGCACACTTTGAAGCAGTGTTGCAGAACTGATCAAGTTTCTGACCACAGGTCCAAGATTTCAGAACAAACAGGTCTCTGCATGAATCTCTTGATACTTCCCTCACAGCTTGAGGAAAAGAGAGATTTCTTCACTCTTTCTGACTTCCAGCTGGTTTCACAATTGTGAAATTATGATTACAAACTAGTTCAGCTTTACAACCTGCAAAATCTTTCTCATGGCCATGGAGAGACGATTACCAAAGAAACTGGGGTTCTGCACATCGGACCTAAATGAGCATTCAGATAGTGACTCTTCCAGTTTTCTCCTTTGAGGGTGAACTGTTGATACCACATGTTCTGGAGAAGAGAAGGCTCTGGTACTGACCTTCCAGTACCTGAAGGGGGCCTACAAGGAGGATTGAGAGAAACTGTTCACAAAAGCCGGTAGTGATAGAATGAAGGGTAACAGCTTCAAACTAGAGGGGAGCAGCTTTAGACTGGATATCAGGAACAAGTTCTTTACCATGAGGGTAGTGGAACACTGGAACAGGTTGCTCAGGGAGGTGGTTGAGGCCCCTTCCCTGGATATATTCAAGGTGAAGCTGGACAGGGCTCTGGGCAACTTGATTTAGTTAAGGATAGAATCATAGAATGGTAAGGTTGGAAGGAGACCTCAAGGATCATTTAGTTCCAACCCCCTGCCATAGCCAGGGACACCTCCCACTAGCACAGGTTACTCAAGGCCTCATCCAACCTGGCCTTGGACACCTCCAGGGAGAGAGCATCCACAACCTCCCTGGGCAACCTGTGCCAGTGCCTCACCACCCTCACTTCCTCCCCTTACTGCAGAGGGGGTTGGACTGGATGACTTTTGGAGGTCCACTCCAACCCAGACCATTATGATGCTGAATGTTTTACTTCTATGGCAGTAAGTTTCTCTCACATGGGTTGATTTTTTAAAATAAACACACTTTGAGCCTTTACATTTTAAAAATTTCATTTCCATGTTTAAAAATCTATTTCAATTCAATTAGCCAGAGAAATGTCTCTCAAGTTCCATATGATTACTTCTTACCACCTGACAGGCATTAATAGGTTGAGATTGCAACAACAAGCAATAATAACCACAATTCAAATTTCTCCAAAGCAAGACAGTGTTCCTGGAGGTCTCTTCACAATTTCCCTTCCAGTGATACCTCTAAACATCTCCTACTATCTCTTTCTTAAAAAAAAAAAAACCAAAAAAATACACATGTAATAACCACTACATTCCTTATTTTTGCACTAATATTCCCAGAAACTTTCCTTAAACTTGGATAAAGTGCTTCTCTGCTGTCATGGTTTGAGGGGTTCCAGGTGTGATGGCTTGGGAGCTACCTGCCCCACACCCCCCGCCCCAACTTTATAAAATCACCCAGACTAGGCCCAGCTGGAAGTTAAGGACTGAAGCTCTATTTACAGCTTAGCACAATATACAAGTAGATATATACACAATAGACAGGAATATTTACAGAAATACACAAGTTAAAGGTAATACAGAAACNTCTCCAGATGGATCCTTATCTGGGTAACCAAGTAACTATGTAAGCAGTACCCTGCAAGCCAAGGACTTCAAGGCTCTGGGGCTACAGTGAATTTGGCTTGCTTGGGCCTAATAGAAGACAATGGGGATAGGAGAAAATGAGCGCTGGGGTTTTTAGTTTGCGTGGGGGGAAGGTTTTGGGGGAATTCTCCTGACTCCTGTGTCTGTGATAGATGTTAAGGATTTGTGTACGCCGTATCTTTTCCTATGCATTTTAAAATGCAACCTTTCTGTATTCATTTCCAATTCAGCAAGAGTGCTATTTTACTGCCCTTTTTCCTTAGGAAAACAGTAAGATTATCTCAGTCTGCTCTTACATAAAAAAAAAAAAAAAAATCTGTGACATCTGCATAACTATCTCTTCTACACAGGACCTCTGAAAGTGGTTGATTGAGAGGAGGAGGAGAGTTGAAGAATATCAGAGAACAGGCTGACAACTAACCAGACAGCTCTGAGGCCCTGATGGTTGTCTCCAGGGTGCAGAAATGAGTCTTGTTCAGATTGGTGCAGGACACACATATACACCTAATCAGATGCTTCTCTCTTCCAGCAGCAGAAAGCAGTGCTGCTTATTCACAGAAGTGCTAAAATCAATGCGCAGCCTCAAGAGTAGATGAAGCAGAACCAACGCTTTCCGGTTCCGAATTCTGTTCCGCTCTTGACCAGGTCTTGAGAAGTACACTGCAAAATAAGTAGGTATCCCAAAACCACAGTCATTAATGCTTCAAGTGACTGAGGGACTTACCTCCATGTGAATGCACTGAGAAAAATTTCTCAAAAGTGCCATGTAAAATCAGGTGGCAAAAAAAGCTAGATGGTGCTCAAACTTAGAGATACTTTTTTATACTGCAATTATTTTCAGTTTTGGACATGTTGATTCCTATGTGTGTAGGAGCTTGGCCTTAGCTGTGTGACCCATTTTATGGGAGCAGCAAAAAGAGTAGGCTCATTAGAAGGCACAAGCCTGTCCCCTTGTAACTTCTGGAAATGGAGGTGTATTTATGCTATTTGTTTAGAAAGAGAGGCCAGTGCTGAGCAAAGAACTGCAGTCCTGATGCATGATTTTAATACACCCTGGAAAAACTCGCTCCATCCCACCCTATTTTAGTTGCAGGTCTGTGACCACAAAGGTTTCAGAAATTCTGATCTAGGAAAATGTTTGTGTGCTGGTTTGAGGCTAACTGGAGTATTTTAATGAGAGAGATCATCGGTTGTGAAAAGAAAATAACAATGAAGTTTATATCATCCACTGGTTTGCTGAGAGGGATAAAAAGCTAAAATGTAAACAACCTTCCTTCACTTTGTCCTGGCAAATTGCCCTGACCGTTTCTCCTTTGATCTGATCTAATATCTCTAATCTTGGCTAACAACTAACCCCTAAGCTTTGCTGGCTTTTGTTTTTGTTTGTCTGTCTTGAGATAGAGGGAGAAAAAGAAGTAGTTTTGAGCCCTTACGGGCAGTTTCTTTTGTTTGGGAGGGAGTTTGGATTTCTGTGTTATTTCTAATTTGCGTATAATTGTAAATATATTGTGTATATACACTGGTAAGTTTTGCCATGCTGTAAATATAACTTCATCTTACTTCCAAGCCGTCTGATCTGATAAATTTCAAATAGTGTTGGGGGTGGAGTTCCTAATGCACCTCAATTTGACTTCCAAAGGTTGTGCCTCCCTGTTAGAAGCTTTGTTATAGGTCATTGTCCTATGACCGTTTTAAATCAGCCTCACTGCTGCCTAATTGCTTAATTGCTGCTTTCATGGCAGAAACTCCATCCCACTGAACACTTGACAAGTCTGTGATTCCCTCCTGTGTCTGTGGAGCTGTGGATGTGCTATGGCTTTAAAGTTCTCCAGAGGCTCTGCTCTGCTCCATCCTGTCATAGATGCAGTAGCCTGCATCATGTCTCAAGTGGTCTTATGACCTGTGTGCTGGTGTCTGTCGTCATCCCGTTGCCAACAGCTACGCCTTGTCACACACAATACCCCTAAGAAACCTGTGCTGGGTAACTGCAAGCCATCTCTCCTTAAGCTGCTCCATAAGCAGTTTGTTGCAGGCATACACAAAGCCTGAGGGCTCTCACCCCATGGACAGAAACTTGCAACTGCACACAAATGCAGTTGGCTGTGCCTCAGTGTTTAACATAGGATGTGACCACAGAGCAATCTGTTGGGACAAGATCAGGAGGACTTGCAGCAAGGAAGCCTGCATGTGTAGAGATAGCTTTCAATGCAAATGAGCTGATGTACAGGAACTGTATCATGAAAAACACCACACCTTAATCTGGAAAAAATCTCGGTTGCTTTTCTCTGTGCAGGAAAGCCTCAAATCTCTGCTGGGCATAACTATAAATGAAAGACCATGTCAAAAAGCTGGGTGCCTTACAGATTGCTCAGGAAATAACATCATATACTCAGTCCTTTGGGAATACTTGTCCTTGAGAGACTGCAGAGCAGCTTGAAGCCAGAACCAGCCCACATCAATACTATAATCAGTTGACACCAACTTCTCACATCAGTTTTTCCCATACAGTGGCCCTGCAACGGTCAGGCAGAAGTTTCTACTTTAGTTCACACAATGTTTGTGTGCCAGACACTCCTGAACAAATACCTACTAGCAAAAGAGCCCTCTGTAGTTGCTCTTTTGAACACAGCCCTCCAGAAACTTCTGGAGGAATGTTCACTTAAGACTCCATTTGTCCATTTACTTGTCTGTGCCTATAAGATAAGGCATACAGGTACTTTAAAACTCTTATTTCATGGCTTTCACAGGGGCATTGTAGAGGCCTTCCATTGTCTCCAGTTGCCTCCAAAGCCTGGTACACCATGACAGCATAGGAGTCATCTACAGAAATTACCATAACTATTTTAAAAAGGTTTACCAAGCAAAGTTATTTCAAGCAAAACCAGAACAGATACTAGAAGCCATTACACACAGCTTGCCCTGTTCTGAAACAACAGCTGCAGGATGCAAAAAAATATCCTCTCAAGCCACCTTCCAGATAGTTTTTTTTAGGAAGGAACATGGCAGCATTGCTGAGAATCCCCTCTTACCCTGCAAGAGCTCACTGAAGGCTAAATTACTTGCCTTTTGGGACAGAACTTGCAATCCTGCTAGGGTCCACGCTGGAATACCTGAACAGAGATGCTCAGTCTAATATTAATTGAAGTACCCCGTACTAGGGTTGATGTGGTTACAGCACAGGTGCACGCTCAGATGTTCTTGGACCTGGAGAATGGTACCACATACCCATCCAATTTCCCACATGGTTGTAATAGTTATCACCACCATGAAATCAAGGACTGCTTACATAATATCACACCCATACGGGGCAGGAAGTTCCTTCCATAAAAGAAACTTAAGAAATCCATTAGAAGACAATGATATATAGCTCCTAATGAAAGACAAGGGGCAATGGGTTTAAACTGGCAGAGGGGAGATTCAGACTGGATGTTAGGAGGAAGTTCTTTACAGTGAGGGTGGTTGTGCTGGTTTAAGGCTAATTGGAATGTTTTAATAGAGAAANGTTGGAACTAGATGATCTTTGAGGTCCCTTCCAACCCTACCATTCTATGATTCTCTGACATAGTTATATCTCATGCCAGTTAGCTCAATGACACAAGCCAAATCATTATTAGTCTCGAGGTCTGTGGTAATGGGTTGGACTTAATGATCTTTGAGGTCTCTTCCAACCTTGCTTATACTATGATACCTGTGATTAAGTTGTTGTAAGAGACAAAAACTGCTATAATTTTTTTTTAATTCCTGGTAAAGACACATTCACACACTTACTGTGTATTTCAGAATTGTAGGTCATGTACTAAGCCAGCCGGTAACATTCTGTCTGTAGGAATAAGAGGAGTGGTGACTGTTCAGGAAGAACAGGGAATGTGGATATCATGCTCATCCCAAAAGGATGTTTCCACCCTATGATAGCTTCTGACTACCATCTGAATTCAGTAATAATAACCAGAGGGTATACAGAAGAAAAAAAAGGGGGGGGGGGGGGGAANGGGGGGGGGGGGAGGAAAACAAAAAAAAAAGTACAAGATCACATTACAGACCATCTGCAGACCACACAAGTACCTAGCACTTGGGAGCCGTAACATTCTCTATGCTTTATTGCCAGCATAGGATTACTTTTTCATTGACTGAGAATTCCCACTGCTTTCAGAAAAGCCATGAGCTACTGAGGTTCAAAGGCAACTTGTTGCAAACAGTCTGTAATTTAGTCTTGTTCCACCCTAATCTACCTTGTAGAACGGCTTCTTAGCAAGGTGGCTGGTAACTCCAAAGGCAGACCTGCCAGAATCTCAGAGGTGCAGCTGAAGTGTACACCCTAAATCAATTTTTTAACCTGAAATATGCAGAGTGAGCATTGTGTGCTTCCAATGCGGTTGCCCCTGACCACCCAGAAAGCAATGGAAAGACAGACTTAAACAGAAAATCTGCTCCACAATGGGAAGACATTTTAAAAACAATGAGTCGAGGACAGGCATCTAAACCCCATGGTGTTAGCATGGCTGCTGTGTACTCACAGGGCTGTCAGAGCCCTTCTCATCTAAGTAAAGAAACCTTGTTTCTACTAGAAACATTAAATGTAACATTCAGTAAATTTACAACGGGTTGGTTGCCTATAGCAACACAAGGCACAATTTTAATCATCATTAACTGAGTGCATATCAGATTAAGAGGTTTTTTCCTTGGCACAGAGCTGACATTTAACTAGAACTATCTGGTTCAAAAGCTATTTTTCTTGCATCTAGATCTGGTTATTTATGAGAATAGAATAGCACCACAAAATTACAGTGTTCTTAATCAACACAGCATATAGAAAATCTGAACCTTGAAAACAACCAATAATTTATTCCACAGAATACAGCCCATGACTCCAGATTTGTGGTTTCTACTGTCTGCCACCTTTTCTTCTAAAAAGCAGAAACCACTACCTAGGTTCTTACCTTCAACAATTCTGAGAGACAGAGGGGCCCACAAAAGCCCAAGTGTGCCAGCCACTATCAAGTTCTATAAGCAAGGATTTCCCAATGTATCAAAATAGCATTTTCACAATAATAGGGCACATCACCCCAACTGGACCACGAGGCTCTTTCCTGAAAGTCTGGACAAAAAAAAAAAAATCTCTTCCACTAACCAGAAAATTTACCTGATATTGGCACATCAGGAGGTTTCTCTTAGCCACTCTCTACACAATTTGGGACAGAACTAAAAACTTCCACCATCACTTGTCCAAGTTCATCCCTTTTTTGATAGTTTAGTAGACACAAGTTAACAGATAAGATGGATTCAAACAACTAGGAGAGAAGGAAGGTTTTGCTTTGTTTTAAAAACTCCTCCCTTCAGCAGGCAACAGCAGATAGAGCTTGAGAGCAATTTTTACCTTAAGCAGGGAAAAGCCCCTCCTCAGGACGTGGTCAGATAGGTGCAAACAACTTGCCAGATATTAATGAAAGCAAAGGGATTACAGTAGATGACACAAACACTTCAGACACACACTGCCAACATTCCACCCACATGTTTTTGGATGGGCCCAAGATCCTTTGATTTCTTTGTACAGCTAAGTATGTACCTGCCATGGTAAAAGAGCAAAACAACAGTTTGCAGAAAGATTTCACCTTGCAAGCCCTGAGGTACTGCAGTTTACACAAACTTGTCAGAGGCCTGCAGGTAGCAAGGGAATTGTCACACACACCTCTCCCCATTCACTGGATAATTAGCCAGATGGCAAGCCTGCAACAAAACTACCAGGAGACAGTCCATATTCTTGTTCATTGGACCCTGTAATGCAGCTTAATTTATCCAATCTAAATACCAAGCCCTGAAAGCTGCTATTTCTCTAGCCCATTTTCTAGATAACATTAGGTATCCAGAAGGGAGCTATTTGGATTAAAAATAGTATGTGTCACATTAAGTCATCAGTGACAGTCTATAGAAGCTGGAGAAAGGCTTTTAAAGAAAGCACTAAACAACACTGTTTTTTCTTCTTCCTATTACCTGGGCTTTGCATTCAAGGAGCATTCAGAACAGTGAAGACTACCCTGAAGATGAGTTCCAGGAAGGAAAGTCCTGACCCAGTACCATGGACACTGCTGTATCTGTAGGAACCCATCTTTGATCTACAAGAAAGAGATACAGACTTCAAAGAATAGCTCCTCTTGAGATCAGAAAGAATCCCTTCTGTCTGCTTCACCAGCAACTTCTAACCCAGCATCCTGGATTTGTTTTCAAAAGCTTTAGCACAAGTCACATGTGCAGCATGAAGCACAGCCTCACACCAGGACTGGCTGGTGCCCTGTGATGCTTCCTGGCTGGCATGGCAACAAACTCATTTCTGGTTGTAACACTCTAGACTGTGACCATATAACTTATTGTGGAATAAGTGACAGAAGCATGAAGCAATGTCACATCAGATATGAGACAGCTAAGCTTACACATCCAGGCAGAGCTTAAATGCGTGCTGGTGATGTTACTGAAGACTGACCACACACTCTAAGTACACAATCTGGTTTTCCTTGGAGGACACAAAGGCTCTACCAAAAGTCCACTGGCTTTGAGAAATTGAAAGCCATGCTGTACTTCAGCCAGGTCAGAAGACAGACCAACACTCACAGCAGAGTAGAGCAACACCAAGCCATCTACTAACATGGAGGCACATCACCAGCCAACAGCTCATTGTTATTCTCCCTCTCCCTCCACCATTGGTGCAGATATCTTAGGGATCAACTCTCACATCCCACCTTTACTTTCAATTTAGAGCTTTTTGATGCACTGTCACCACTCAGAACACCCATCTGCCCTAAATAAAGTGTTTTCCCTTTCCTAGTTACAAACCCAGGTGAGCTTCAAAGCTGAAATTCAAATCCGGAAACATTAATTAGGCTCAAACATTCACTGGACATAGTACTTTACCAGGTGCTCTGCAAATTGAAAGATTTACAGAATCACTTCCTAGTGCTTTACAGTAAGTTGTAAAATAATTTAATAAACCTAAGTGATTTACTAGCTTTCTCCATCTAGTGTAGAATTACCAAGGCTCCCACAAATACCAGTGGACAGAAACAAAATACTCAGGCAGAACTGCTAAATAAACTGTTAAAATACAGTAACAATTCCTCTATTTAGAATTTTGTATTTCTTTTTTTTCCCCCCAATATTTCCACAAGACAAAAGTAAACATTTTAAAAAGCTTCAGAATCAGTCTTGCCATTCTAGCCTTTTGAGAAGTCTGCAACAAACGACACCATTTAGGAAACAGTTCATCTTGAACAGATTTTACCACATGACCCATGTCTGCTGGGTGCCTCTTGCCCTGTGGAGGGGACTGCACATCTCACCAGCACTCAAAGTAACCACAGTGCAATCCTCTCTTCCAAATGATTAACAGCTGTAAAGCTGACTTAGTTGAAGCACATTTGCAGGTCCTTACTGAAATCTAACCAAGTAGCTCCGGTTTAGAGCACTACACAAGCTCACCACAAGAGTACTGCTTTCATTGAGGTGGTGCACAGTGAAACTCAAGTTCAGATAGCATTCACTTACAAAAAGACTTTGGTTGTGGGCAGGTACTGAAGGAACTGAAGGTCATGCTGACATACAGCAAACCTTACCTGGAAACTCAGGGAAAGACAATAGCAAGCTTCTGAAAAACATGACCTACCAATAACAAGTGGCAATTGACTATTGACAGACTGTTCACATAAAGGATGGTATATCCACAAGCATAATATTATTTTGAAGTTTGAGAGGATTTTGGTGGCAGTGACAGATGGTATTCACTATTCACTGCAGTACAGGACATACAGCACTAAAATCTAACAGGGAGTGAGCCCTGTTTTTGCAGAGCAGGCATATGCTCATCAAAAGGTACTCTTTAGACACACTGTGTTATTTATTCCAAAAGGAAAGGAAGAATGAGGACTACTGCAGTAACCAAAAATGTCTCTTGGAAATGATCCCCATTAAATTTGGTATGAATTACTGCTTAAGTTGAAGGGTTTTTCATTATCACTGCCAATCAACAGAACCAAGTCCCATGCACTAGTAATGGCCAAGGAAGAGCAATTCTATCTTTGCATAACAAAAAGGATGAACTAACTAGGACCTTGAAAAATTAAAGGATTTGCCATGCTTATCAATTAAGATCACAGCCTGAAGTACAACTTCAGACTATTAAAAGCAAAATTTTCAGCCCCACTAAATGAAAACAAGTTTACAATGTCAGTGGACTACAATTTCAGTGAGGGCCTAATACACTTCAGAAGGTCAAGTTTGGAGCAGTATTTAATAGATCAGCCTCAACCATGCCTCCTGACACTGTAAGCACGAAAATGTTATCGCTATGGCAAACAACTGCTGGTTGCTCCCTGTGATGTTAATGAGTTCTGAACTTACAAACATTCTTCCCAATATTTACCAACCATCATAGTACTGGACAATACCTGTGGTAAAAGCATGTAGCTTTCTCCTGGTTATTAACTGATATAGCAAGTCAGAGTTCAGTGGCCATTTGAAAATCTTCCAAAAACCCAAAATCAACTGGCCTGGAAATAAGGAGTCAACAAAAATATATTGGGATTTGGTTTAAAAAACCTCTCAGCATCTTCCTATAATGCTGAACAATCTTCTACAAAAGACAACTCAGAAACCAAAAATTAACTATTCAATTATCAAACCAATTAAGATTTGCAAGAGCTGCCAAGATTGTGTGCAGTCAGGTTAATCTGTAGTACCAGAATAACCTCACAGACAAGTACAGACTAAAAAGCTGAGATGTCTGAAGACTTAACATCAAACTTTTCCAGTTTTGACAGAATTATCGATGGTCATTCAACATCAGAGCCACTAGTCAAACTGCCATGGTTTACTAAGGAAGAACAGAACTTTTTGTTCATGTAACAGAATCATAAAACAGATGAGGAAATTAAGCCAATATCAAGCACACACCTCTCACGCCAGTAAATGCACCTCTTGCCTTTCCTGACAAACACTAGATATTAGTCACCAGATCCTCAAGCTAGGACTGCTATATAGAATCATAGAATCACAGAATGGTAAGGGTGGAAGGCACCTCNCTGCTCTTGATGCAGCCCAGGACTCAGTTGCTGTCTGGGCTGCATGCGCACACTGCAGGCTCATGTTGAGCTTTTCATCAAACCAGACCCCCAGGTCCTTTTCCTCAGGGCTGCTCTCCAGCCATTCCCCACCCAGCCTGTATTTGTGCTTGGGATTGTGCCTACCCAGGTGCAGGACCTTACACTTGGCCTTGTAAGTATAGCCACACAGTACTAAATATTGCTTCAAGGGTTAATCATTTGGACAAGCAAAGGAAAATTTTGTCACTCTTAAAAGTCTGTATCACAGACTACATTTTCCAGATCAGAGCTGGTAAGAGAGCTAGTGTCTTGCTAACACATGTGCATACTTTCCTCCACCTCATACTAACGGTGAACAACATTCATAGTTCCAGTCACTGTGAAGAGGTTAAGTATGCACCTAAATTTACTGTGTGCTAACAGTTAAGTTTATGGGATAAACCTTTTGGCTGGCTTGGTCTCTACCTGAAGACATTTTGCCACCAAACCCAGAGATTAATCTTTAAGAATTCAATGTCGCAAATACAAAGCCTTAATGCTAATAAAAGTTCCTATCTGACATTTCCTGCTTCAGTAAAAGGAAACTTTTTTCCCCCTGCAGAGAATATGGATTATGAATGCTGTGTAGCTACATAATCCAAACAACCCATTCTTCCATAACTTGATAATCTCTTTATAATATTTTTTTACATGCACAGCATGGATCATCTCAGTTATTTTCACAATCACCCTGCCCTAATTTTTTTCAAGAGGTACAAGTGATTCTTTTTATGGAGAAATGCTTTTGTGATACACTATCTAAAGTATATCCGCCCAAGTGTATGGTTCAGCTGGAGCAGAATCAGCCAAGCAGCACCATGACTTTTCAATCAGAACAGCAGAGGAATTGCTGGCACTTTGCAGAACTCTACAAGATATCTTCAGACTTTGCATTAATGTCCTGAGTTACAACATGCTTTCAAGAGAGGATGGACTTCCTCTAAATCCTTTACCATAACCATCTCCCTCAATCCTAGTGCAATGATCAAAACTGGAATATAAATCCACCTTCTGTCACACACCTCTGTGGTCAGGAAGATCATGGAAAAGATCCTCCTAGATGCTCTGATAAGGCATATGCAGGACAGAGAGGCGATTTGAGACAGTCACCGTGGCATCAGCAAGGACAGGTCCTGCCTCACCAACCTAGTCACTTTCTATAATGGAGTGACTACATCAGTGGACAAGGGAACATCAATGTATATCCTCTACTTGGACTTCTGTAAAGCCTTCTGATACAGCTCCCCACAACATACTTCTGGAGAGAGATGGATTTGATGAGTGGACTGTCCAGCAGATAAGGAATTGGTTGGATGATCACATACAAAGAGCAGTGACCAACAGCTCACTGTCCAGATTGATAGAGGTGACTAGTGGTGTCGCTTAAGACTCTGTACTGGGACCAGTGCTGTTCAATATCTTCAATGATAGAGACAGTGAGACAGACTGCTCCATCAGCAAATGTGCAGATGATACCAAGCTGAGTGGTGCAGTTGATAAGACTGAAGGACCAGATGACATCCAGAGTGACCTGGACAGGCTGGAGAAGTGGGCTGAGGAGAATCTCAAGTGGTTCAATAAGGCAAAATGCAAGGTCCTGCACCTGTGCCAGAGAAATCCTCATTACCAATACAGTCTGAGGGATGATGAGATTTCTGCAGGGCTGCTCTCAAAGGGCTTGGGGATGCCAGTGGACATGAGCCAGCAGTATGCATTTGCAGCCGAGTGGGCTGCATCAAAAGAAGTGTGGCCAACAGGTCAAGAGAGGTGATTCTGCCCCTCCGCTCTGGTGAGGCCTCACCTGGAGTACTGTGTCCAGTTCTGGGGCCCCCAACACAAGAGACACATGGACCTGCTAGAGTGGATCCAGAGGAGAGCCACCATATAATCGGAAGGCTGGTGCACTTCTCCTACAAAGACAGGCTGGGAGAGTTGGGGTTGTTCAACTCAGCTCAGAGAAGGCGCTGGGGAGGCCTTATTACAGCATTTCAGTATCTGAAGGGGACCTACAGGAGGGCTGGGGAGGCACCATTTAGAAGGGTTTGCAGCAATAAGACACGGGGCAATGGTTTGAAACTAGAGCAGGATAGAACTTGATGTGGCTCTGGGCAGTGTGATATAGCTAGAAGTGTCCCTGCTCACTGCAGAGGGGCTGGACAAGGAACATTTGAGGGTCCCTTCCAATGTGATGTATCCTATGACTCTAAATGGAATCACTAGCTAGCAGTTTCTCGTGGGCTTATCAACTGTCAAGAATCCAATGCGAAGTGTAGGTTTTACATGCTCCAGTGGGCTAGGTGACCTCCTTCTTCAGGCCTGTGAACGTGCTGTCCCTGTAACTATTCTCAGGGCTGCTATTCAGACTTTTTTGTATTACATAAAGGGAATGTAAGATTAGAGCTGCAGACAGACCTACAGATCCAGAAGAGGTTGGCAGAGGAAGAGAGGACATGTTCAGCCTTTCCCTGGATTACAACACAATTTTGCTGCAAGATTCTTTGAAGTCTAAGAATCCTACGTTTAGAAAAAAAAGGCTTTTACTGCTGCTTCTGTATCACATGGATCCTGTGAAAACTGTATTAAACATTCTGATCACACACTTCCCTACTTTGTCTCGATGGATATGATGCTCATCTTTCTCTTACTTCACATGTATTCCACAGCTAAAGTTCAGGAGCTGTGTGTTTCACTTCTACTTTCAAAATAAATTGACATTTACAACCATTGAGTCTCAGTGCTACAATTAAAAAGATACTATAGCATTTTGATGATGCAGTTTGTATTTATAGTAAATCCATTTTGCCACTGGAACAAAGCTGCCCCACAGAAGTGCGTGACACGAAGCATTGCTGCTGAAGGGACGCTATGCCAACAAAGCTGGTCTTGGTATGGACACTGGAACACTGAGCATTTCTCTGTACACCTAGAGGTCCCTACTCCAAACTACAAAATCCAAATTTGGAAGGGTGAACCTTCACTGTTTTGGTTCCATCAGTGCCATGGGCCCTTCCCATGCCTCAGTTGACAATGCAGTGCCTGCAAAATGTCTGTTCAACTGAAGGGTCTGCTCCAACCACCATAGAAAATGTATTATCCATTTGACTTCCCATGACTGGGAAGAAAACCATGCTTTCATACACTTCTACAAACAATCCAATGCTTTGTAAGTCACAAGATCCTGCCAGAAAATAAATTTAAAATGCTGTCTCTGACCAAAACCACTCTTGCTTGTTTTTTCTTTTCAGTAACAACATACATCCCATGCAATGCAGACCTCTCATGCTCCCTTTCCCATTTCTCAGGTCAGTCTGCTCAGGCAGCTCCTTGGATGTTCAGGTTCTACAGACTTCAGAAATTCTGAACTTTGTCTTTTACTACACCCTCAAGCTACATGCAACAACTGACCACAAAACAAGTTTCAGACTAAAAGTTAAGCTGTAGTCAAGTCACTAGCAATGTGGACAAGCCCTCTGAGTATTAAAATAGTAAGTACATTCCTCTACTACGTTAAACATTTCAGGGAAAAGCCTTTATACTCAAGATTTCCAACCATGCTCCCAACATTAGGATTTGACTTAATGGAACTGCTCTGCTCACAGAGAATTAAAATATTTTCTGAATAAATGAGCATCACCACTACAGTTCCTGTGTATCTCATTTGATGGTTTCTCAATATAAATTATACTTTGAACATCAAACTGAGTTTACTGGGCTCTAGAACCTGCCTTAGTGACATAGGATATTTTTTTAACATGTGGTAACATTAAAGAATCTCTCTCTGCTGCAGAGCAGGACAGTAATAATCACTTCATTTATGAACTCATCCAGAAATTCAAGCAGAACTCAGATGTTGAGCAAAAGCAGATCTGAATCTCCCTTACCTCTTCATCTCAGATACTAGGTCTGCACGTTCTGGCATGCTCCAAGACATCGCTTTCCTAGAACCAGCTTGGCTCAAAACATGGGAAATCTCATGTGCTCCTCCTGCCCCATAAGTCTGTTATAAGGCTGCAATATCATTAATGTTTATAAATACGTGAAGAATGAGAGTCAGGAGGACAGAGCCAAGCTCTTCTCAGTGATGTCCAATGATAGGACAAGGGGCAGTGGGTGCAAGCTTTGGAAGATTGCAGGTCATTGATGAGGTTAGCACTACCTGCATCAGGTATTTTACTGCACACTGAGTCCAAACAATGTGGTCTGGCAGTCAGATGGTACTGCGTTAACAGAGTCACTTGGTAGTTCTTTATTTGACTGCCTGACCTGTACTATGGCTTTGTTGACATGTTTTCTTCACTACCTCCTCGGAGAAAATTTGTCAACAGCTGTAACAGAGCCACAGAGATGCAGCAGAACTTAGTAAGTTCAGGAATAATTTAATTATGTTCCAGTAAAATAACTTAGCTCACAGGCAGAGATTGCATCTCCTAGTGGACAGCTTGCCTGTGCAGCTGGAATAGCCTTAAGACCTCCTGTATAGAAAATTAGGTCTTTAGAGATCTAATGCTTTACTCAAATTAGCATATGCTACCTTCAGCTTTACAACTGAAAAGAAAAAAAAACCTTCAGTCCACAACTAAGAAGACTCTGCAACCTATTCAGTAAAAGCAGTTGGGACACAATACGTTCTCCTAAATACGTGCAGAGCATTTCTTCACCAAGAATCTTCCCACAGTGATAAACCTTGCTATCCTGTGAATCACTGATGGATGTGTCCAACAGCCAAGCAGATATTCTAGCAGGCACTCTTCAAAATGAAGAGACCTTCCACTTACAGTTTCATTCACTCCAACTTAGTACCATCAAAGCAAACAAACACTTGCTTTCCACCACATATTGCAAAATGGACACCAGTGTGTTGCACAAAACTACACTTCCAGCCTCAGAAAGAATAAGCAGTCAGGGGCACTGAACAGAGTTCAAGCTGCAACTGATTGATGTATCAGCTGCAAGTGGTTGCCTCACATGATGTCAGTTTTATAGGGTCAGATACAAACAACCTCAGAGAGGCCTTGTATTTCAAAAGGCACAAGACTTCACCAAGGATTCATGGGATGTGCTAGTGTGAGGGAAAAGCATACACATATTTCTGCAGACTGTCTGTGGAAAGTGACAGATCATCGATCTCTGCAGAAGCCAAAAGGCAACTACTCTAGCCAATGTCTTAAAGTATCTGGAAAAATCTGGCATACTATAGTGACTGACTCCCAGTCAGGCAATGTGCCACCTCCACTCTCTACCCTCTGCCCCACAGATCAAACTAGTGATGGGGTCATCTCCTCTATTCTAAGTTCAGTCTTCCATTTCACAGTAAGAAAGGTGGATCTCCAGAGAGGTCACGTATGTCCTACAGCCCCACAGGACACTGAAGGCTTTCCTTGAATGAAAGCTTTCAGAATTAAAGCCATGTGTTGTTCTCCTCTCTCACCTTGGCTTTTTGCTTATCGTGTCCGCCACTTTAAGACTTGCCATTACCTACTAGCAGAAAGAGGACACAGCTATACCAGTAGCAGAAATTGGTGTTTGAGTAGATATTAATATCAAGTTATAAATAACAAGCTCTTGGGAGTTACAAAAGAATCCCAAGAGGGAACTTTTCCAGATTTAACTCTTCTGAGAGTTCAACGCTCCTTTTTAAACACTTTTCTTCACTCAAGAAGATATTTCCAACCATAACTGACATAACAATCATAGCCAGAGTACAAAGAACTGAAGAAGAAACAGTATGCCTGCAGACATAGTGCAGCCAGAATACGCTCCAGTGTCCTGACATATCTTCTGGCTACAGCAGCTGTACCTGCCACTACAGCCATTCAGAACCCTCTGCTGGAGCACTGCTGGAGTTTCAGCCTGCTCTGGGGTGATAGTTAAAATGCTCTTGTACCTCTGCACCAAAGGCCTGATATGGGACAGGAATGGGGATGGGACTGAACTCTGATGACTGAAGTATTCAGGGAGGTATCTTTAGCCTACTGCTACAGATGGCACTGCAGCACATCAAGACAGACTGTGTAACTAAGAGCAGCACTATCTGAACTAGTTCTGTTTCAGAACCCCAAAGTACTGTGACACTACAGCTCTAACATACTGTAAGCACTTACAAAATATGTAGCTGTATAACCTCTGGGATAGATCACAATGAATATACATAGGAATGACATTTTCATTTCAGAAGCTTTCCTTCTAGAAAGAAGAATTTCTTGTGTATCTGCACTAGATACCTAATGCTATATTAATGTACTGCTTTCTAAGCCCTACAGGCATAACCTTTCTTTTTGCTTCTCATTCTTGATTTTCTGCTTTCAGATTTCCCCCATTTTAGGGATTTCCCCCATAAAGAATACAGATTTTATAAACACACTGCTTACTGGATAAAAGTTTAGTTCATTTTTTGAGAAATGACAATTCTGTCGATAACCTATTTTTTTCCTTCATGTTTTTTATCTACTAATAAAAAAAAAAAAGAGCTGTGTGGAAATGCATCTTTTGTATCTTCAAAAAGTACTGGAAATTTTAAACCTCCAGGGTGAGCCTACATCTGGTATCCTAGCTACAAAGCCAACAGCATCACTGTGGGATGTGGCTACCCAAAATTCTTAGATTAGCTGTAGTCCCATCACCTGGCAAACATCTGCAAGGAGCCAGCTTGGCCACAACATTTCAGTGTGATAAGAACCATTAGCCAAGTTTCCCCGGGAAGGGTTCCCATTTTTCACGTGAACTGAGAACTGTGAAACTGAAATACTGAATTGCAGCTGCTTCTTTCAGAAAGTGACCCAAACTCTGGATCCTGTTTGTATCAATGGTCCTCTGAAGCAGTTGCACTTTGATAGGTGCTTTTTCTTAGGAAAGTCATACTGGTGCCAGATGGGCAAAGTCACATTTACTCTTCTTGCATTCTTGTGGTAAGAACAGAAATTGCCTCCCTCATTATACAGAAGCAACGTGTGATCCAGCAATTGTCAGTTTGCTATCATATGCTGCCCAGTGCTTAGTGCAGGCTAAAGACAGGTTCTGGAGGGTTTCATGCACTAGCACAATTTGGGACACAACCCCACTGAACTATGCTCAGAACATAACATTTTAACTAATACTAAGGACTTTGCAGGAGTTTCGCTAACAACACAAAACACAGGCTCATGAATCACAGGCAGAGCATGTAGTAAGGCTCCTGTGCTGAAGAGCAGTTAACATTAATTGCAGGTTCCTTCATTCCTATTTCAAAGAGTATTTTACTTGTTCCTTTTCTCTGCAGCATCCTCACTATGAAAAGTGTCTCTCTGTCCTTTTAATACCTATCTCTGTAATGAGAATTATATGGAAGGAAACCTTTATGATAAAAAAAGAGAAAACAAATCAATACCAATCATGGCAACAACGTACCATCAACAGCAGACAGGAACGTTAACACATCAAATAGTAACCCCACCAGCCAAGAAAGGTACTTACCAAGCATAAGTGTATCAGAAGTAATTAATTTCAGGCCTCATCACACCATGCATCCCTGCAACGTTGGGAAATTACTTTCACTGAAATTAACTCACTACCCAGCAGCTAACAGACTTTTTTTTGAGTGCAGAAGGATCATAACAAGCCGAGCGTGAGAATAAGAACTAGGCAGAACAGAGCTTCCGTATCTGAGCCTGCATCATGCTGATAGGGAAGATATGACACTAAGGATTAGGAGAAAGGAGAACCCCTTTAAATCAGTTTATGTAAATTTCAAGAAGCAAGCTTGTTTGGGACAGAAGCCAAGAGACACCAGTATCCAGGACAGGAAATCAGGATAAGAAGAGACCACCCCATACTCATGGAAAGGTACCAGATGAATGTGACCAAGTGCTAGCTACTGGTCTTCCTTTCCTTCCACAAGGAGCATGTACAGAGTTGTGCCACAGTATCAAAATATGCAGAGTAACACAACTTGCAAAGATGTGAAAACAGTGGCACTCATCTCATCCTACAACGTGTTTAACCAGGGTCTGTATGCTATCCTCCCCATCTGCCCACAGCAACTCTCTTTCATTAAGTCTTGCCCTAAACCCTTCCTTGGGTCTACAGTTAGTCCACATCAGTTCGTAATACATTCGCAGAGGTGAAACGGAGTCAAAACAGCTTGCTTGACTCCACAATGCTTATCCAAACAGGCTGCAGAAAGGAGGAAATTATTTCCCATCTTCTCAACTTCACATCGCTATATCCAATATGAAAAGNAACTCTCTCAGTCTGTCCTCATAGCAGAGCTGCTCCAGCCCTCTGATCACCTTCATGGCCCTCCTCTGGACCTGCTCCAACACTTCCATCTCCTTCCTGTGCTGGGGGCTCCAGAACGGCACACAGTACTCCAGATGGGGTCACCTAACAGAACTGGCCAATGTGCAGCCTGCAGATCAAATGCTTCTCAACTCTGCAACATAATCCCTACCTGACTTTAGTAACATTACTAGAGACAGAAACCAGCAACAACCAGAGATCCTGGTAGGTTTTGTCAGAGCACACAAGCTACGTCTCCAGTTTGTACTAGTTCAGTGCTGCACTTAGCTTTCCAACAAGATGCCAGTGAGGCCCTTGGCTGGATAAGGCTGTCAAAGGGAGACACATTTGAGCTTTGATGAAATTATTTTTGCATAAAGTCATGGATGTTTTCGGTTCTCTGCCCCTGCTCAGTAAATACAACACTGCTTGTTGTCAGGATGTATATTCAATGGATACCAGACATTGGTGTACTTATAGCTGATCAGTAGTGCCAGTATCAGCATCAGGTTTGGAGGCTGAGAGGCTCAGGAAGGCTTCAGACTACTAAGAATGGCTTCTCTTCAAGCATTTAGCAGCCATATCTATCTGCTCATTTCAAACATTAGCAGGTCAGCAGGCCTGTCTGTCAGAGACTTTCTAGGCAAATCACTGCAGTTGCCCTACAATTCAGCATAAAGGCATAAAAAACTAAGGTGACACCTTATTTACCCAGATGAACAAGACATTCAAAAGCATGCATGCTTAAAACCACTGTTTTTAAGGATTTCAAGCAAAGCCTTGCCTCATAAGCCTCACTTCAGGAGCTTTTTCATCCTTGCAGACACAGGCTTGATACCAAGTAAACTGTACTTTCCTAGGACACCCTCCATCCAGAATAGGTTGAAAAAAAGATTTCACATAATGTATTCACTTTAAATCATAGAATGGTTTGGGATGCAAAAGACCTCTAAAGGTCATCTAGTCCAACCCCCTCGGCAGTCAGCAGGGACATAAACTCTGTGCTGGACTCTCTCAAGCAGCTCCCTGTCCTTCTTGAGCTGGGGGACCCAGACCTGGACATGATACTCCAGATGAGGCCTCACCAGGGCACAGTAGAGGGGAAGGAGAACCTCCCTCGACCTACTAACCACACCCCTTCAAATACACTCCAGAATGGCATTGGCCTTCCTTGCCATAAGAGCACACTGCTGGCTCATGGCCATCCTTCCATCAAACAACAGGACTACAGCAAGTCGCCCAAAGCCCTGTCAAACTGTACTATGAATATCTCCAGGGATGGGGCCTCAATCACCTCCCTGGACAACCCATTTCAGTGCTCCACCATCCTCATGGCAAAGAACTTATTCCTAGTCAAAAAATGGACCTTCTCTTCTCTATTTTCTGTCAGCACGGGATCAAGTTTCAAAATATTTTTACATTTTTACAGCTTCAGTGGCAGTTCACAATGACTCTTAGGTCCCACCTGGAAAACAAACTACCTCAGCCCTTTGGATGTGGAAAAGATTGCCAATCTCACCTCTTACAGAGACCACATGGAACTGAAAGCTTTTACAATGGGAAAAACAAAAAGCCTTGAGATGCTAAGGTTATTCTGCATTTTAAAGTATAAGATGGGAGGGAGAGAGAAGGAATAAATGGGTACCATAAAAGAACAAAGCAGCAGTATTAGGAAGAACCCTGTTACCCAAGCAAGCTACTATGATTGTGCAAGTATTCAGCCCGTACTTGCAAGGTACAGGCCAGGAGCTGCACAGCAGAGAAAGCCACTGGAAATGTTGTACCAGACTTATTCCATCTCATTTCTGAGCCTGATGTCAGCATTTCCAGGAATGTGGAAGAATCCTACACAACCAGTGAGAGCAACCCAAGGTTTCACTGTGAACTCTTGTAGCTAAAAATCAACTGAAGTCCTGAAGCACAGGCTCCCAGTATTGTTTTAATGCAACTGTTAAAGCCCTTTGTGAACATTTCCTAATTCTTGACTGCTGAAGGAGGGAAGGAAATCTGCTTCCTAAGCTTACGATTGCTGCTGCAGAAGATTCTATACTTTCCTGACACAGCAGGGTTGTAACAGATGACCTCTTCAGGTTCTGCCCACTCCAGACTGATGCAAACACACATACATGTGCCAATTCCACTCCTCCACTATTATCACAGGGTTTCTAGAAAATACTTAGTGTTTTTTGTTGCCAACAGCTTCTCCAAACTTACTAATCTCACCACTGTGCCCACTGCCCTCAACAACACAAATAAAGAGGAACAGCCCTGTTACATCTGTTGCCTCTTGATAATACATACAACAAGCAGGGCATGCAATAAGTCCACATCATCTTGTATGGACTGTTTTCTTCACCACCACAAAACTTTGAAGCTAAAGAAAAATAGCCACAAAAAATAAACTAAAAATACTTTCACTATTTGCCAACACTCTCACCATAAGAAAAGTGGTTTATTGCCACTGAGGGGCAATTTCAGTTTGTAGATCTTCAGAGAGAGCCATTCTTTTCATAAAACAGTTACTGTACTCTCTACTTTCTATAAATACTAACTGCAACAATGATCCAAGGACTGGTACATCTACTCCAAGCAACATACAGCTTGATATACTGGAAATCTCAGTAGTATTTTCAGTGCTAACGTGAACCTGCTGTTAAAAGGATCTGTGCAAATAAATATTTCATTAAAGTTCTTTCCACCTTTCCAAACATTTCATATTCCTGTCTCAGACAATCAGATGGAATGTATTTATTCCAAATACCAAGTGGAATCAACATTTTGACTGAGTCAGCCCATTATCTAGCTTTCACTTTAATGCCCAGGGGAACTGTATTTGAACAGGTCCCAGATTACACATGACAACATACCTCCAGGCAGGGAGTAAGGCTGACAGGAGTAAGAGGAGAGGAGCACACATGGGAACCTCTCTCAAAGGAAAATGAAACGGACAAACACATTCAGGTGTTCAGCAGCATGCAGCTGGGGCACAACAAAAACACAAGCAAGCCTTTGGCATCAAAGCAAAGCAACTACATGCTCATCACTCTTTGACTACTCGTTGATGAGCTAGCATCCCCCAAGGCTGTCATCCAGATGGCTTTCCCTCAGAAGCTACCAAGTCTCGGATGACTCTACCTGCCCATTTATGCAGCCACAAAATCCCATGAGCCTGCATACTTCCTTCTCTGCAAATATTCCCCAGGGTCCCCATTATGCCAACCTTTTCAGAGCTGCTTAATTGAACACAGTTGTGTCTATGAAGTGAAAAAATATCCTGATACAAAAAAACCGAAGTCCTGGCAAGGGGACAGGGGTGGAACCAAACTCTCATGGACTGCCTTTTTAATGAAAATAATTATACGGGAGCAAAACTAAAATTTGACAGAGCTTTGCACTACGGCAGGTTGAACGCCAGCCACGGAGAAGGTCCTGCAGTTTCACGTCACACATACTTCACACCCATTCCGCGGAGCTATCCTGTTCCCTAGGAGCACTGCTCTCCACAGCTCCCACAGCGGGCTGCGGACGAACACTGCCTCATTCTTACCCGGATCTCCTGTATTTTCTGAAAGTAACAAATAAGAAAAGGACCCAAACAACCCAAAGAGAACCGCACCAGTCTACCGCCCTTCCAGCTACCCATCTTTCCCCGGTCGGGCTTCCTCGGTGTTACTGCCGCTTCTCATCCCTTCTTGGGGCACTCCCGTGCCTGACCCTGAAGCACACTGGCCGAGGCGGCGGGAAATACCCGCCCCATGCGCCTGCCAGGCCGGGATGCTCCGGGCTGCCACTGCGTTTCGAAGAGACGCTTCTACCGAGGTAGGCGCGGAGACACTGACGCCCGCCTCCACCCACTCTGCCTGCGGCTTCTGCCACTGCACCGACGACGCCCGGAGAGATGTCGGAGAAGGAGAAGAGAGTGGTACAGGACGGAAAAGCTAGGCGTACAGCCGTGATTACGAGCGCCCCAGGATGACACAGCAGCCGCTGCCGGGCACGGCCTCGGGGCTCGTCGGGGCTGGCGGCAGGGGGGTGCTGAGGG
>WBNM01010447.1:21405-50083 GCA_013399055.1 Ramphastos sulfuratus | reverse complement strand
TCTCAGTTAGGAGCCACCGCTCTTCCTGTCTCCCCTGGAGCAGCAAGGGTTGAGTCCCAGATGATTGTCCTAAGGACAACAAGAAGCTGAGGGTTTCTATTCCTCTCTTGAACAAGGAAAATGGTGCTGACCAAGGTGAAGTGTTGGCCCAAGGACTTCTCCAAACCCCACTAACGCCTTTTCCTTCTGGGCTCCTGCTGGCACTAACAGCTTCTGGAGAGTGTCTCCAGCCCCTTGGCTGCGGTTTTCTTGCTCAAGTGCTCCCCTACCTCCCTGGGATGAGGGGAGAACTTTGGGGTGTCTCCTCTTGACCCCACACCAACTTGGCAGTATTGGGTTAATGGTTAAACTCAATGATCTTGAAGGTCTTCTCCAACTTCAGCCATTCCATGATTCTATGACTGTTCCAGCCACTGGGCTGTGCATGAGAAAGAGCTCCTGATGACTTCTGGAGCTGCCTTTTGCTCCTTAGTGAGTGGAGGGAGATCCTGGAGGACTGTCCTCATCCCAGGTACTGCCAGGGAGCTTCAGCTAGCCTATGACACTGGGGACAAGGTGACCTTTCTGCTTCCTGGCCACTGGAAAGCCCATAACATGGTCCAAGAGCGGAGAGCTGAGCCCACACGCTTCTAACACGCTGCTGAGCTCTACCTGAGCACCACTTCTGGAGGGCCACGAGTGCTGGGTGGAATGGTGAGGTGTCGTTGTGTGCTGGGCTTGGTCTTCACCTCTGCCCCCTGTTTTCTGTCCCCAGGACCTGACCTTGAAGCTGTGCCTGATCCGGAGCATCTGCATGATCAGCCAGGCCATCTACAGCGGCCGCAAGTGTGGGGACTTCATCTTCTCCCGCAAAGCCGAGCTGGTGGCCCAGATGGTGGTAAGGGCAAGCTCTGGGGAGTGCTCTGCTCTGGGGCTGCTTGGGAAGGACACCAAGGGAGGTTCCCAGCACATGCTGCTGACAGTTAAGTGGGATGTGGGGTGAGTGTGTCCAGCTCTGGGATCTTCAGCACATGAGAGACCTGGACCTGGTGGAGTAGGGCTAGAAGAGGCCACAGCAGTGAAGGGAGGGCTGGAAGCCCTCTGCTGTGAGGACAGGATGAGAGAGCTGGGGTTGTTCAGCCTGGAGAAGAGAAGGCTCCAGAAAGACTTTCTGGTGGCCTTGCAGGACTTCAAGCAGCCTAGAAGAATGCTGGGGGGGGGCCTTCATCAGGACGTGCTATGGTGGGACCAGGGGTACTGGGTTTGAGGTGGAAGAGAGAAATGGAGCTTGGAGCTGAGGAAGAAATTCTGCCTTGGGAGGGTGGGGAGAGCCTGGCCCAGGCTGCCCAGAGAGGTGGGAAATATCCCAAGCCTGGAACCAACCCAGGTCATCTTGGTTGGGGCTCAGATCCAGCCTGGTTGGAGATATCCTTGCTGACTACAACGAGGTTGGACTTGGATGGACCGCCAAAGGTCTTTTCAACTCAACCCAGTCCATGATTTCATGATCTTTGTGACCATGTTGACCAAGGTGGGAGGTGGTTGTGCACCAGGTGGCTCCTGACTTGCTCTCACCACTGTGTCTGGGCCATGCCCCAAGTGGGACAGTGCTGCAGGTGACCAGAGCCATCCCCTTGTTCTACCTGGCAGGAGTTCATCAAAGCGGAGCCGCTGGAGATGCTGCGGACGCCAGTGCGGCAGCGAGCCATGGTCACCTGCACCTACCTGGTGTATCCTTCCTCCCTCTCCATCCCGCTGGGAGTGCTGCTGATGGAGGTGCTGCTCATGCACAGCCTCACCCTGCTCCCTGCTTTGTCCCCTGGGACTGGTGGCCAGAATGGTCCTCTTGGTGGGAATGTTCACAGAGCTGTGCTGGGTGTTCTGGTCGAGCTCAGCTGTCAGCATCCCTCAGTGCTCTGGGGTGGGCAGGGACCTCTGGAGCTCACCCAGTGCAGCCCTCTGCTCCAGCAGGGTCACCCACAGCAGGTGCCCAGGATCCCAGTGCCCAGGTGCCTTTGGAAGCTCTCCAGACAAGGACACTCCACAACCTCTCTGCGCAGCCTGCTCCAGGGCTTGCAACCCTCCAAGCCCTTGTTTCCCCCCTAGCACTCCCAGTTCCTTCTCAGCAGCTCTCCACCTCCTCCACATTGGGCAGGGGTCATGATCCCCTCCCCTTGGTCTAGTTGAAGCTCAGGAGGTTCCTCTACCCACCTCTCCAGCCTGGCCAGCTCTGGCTGTCACCACTGCTCCCAGTCCAGACCAGCAGCAAACTGGTTGAGGGCCCAATCACAGTGCAGCCAGTCTGTGTAGGCCTCTGCAGCGAGTGTCCTTTGTAGGAAGGAGCAGAGCAAGGACACTTCTCTTGATGACGCAGAGTTGGCTCCTGAGCTCCAGCTAAAAATACCCAGCACGTCCCAGCTCCTGACACAGATCCTGGGAACACTCTGCTGCTCCTGCTGGGACCTGCTGCTGCTCAGCTGCTCATAGAATAGTTGAGGTTGGAAGAGACATTCAAGATATGCAACCAGTGCCCCAGCAGTGCCAGGGCACCACCATCCCATGGCCCTCAGCACCACAGCTCCATGGCTTGCAAACCCCTCCAGGCACGGGGACTCCCCCACTGCCCTGGGCAGTCTGGGCCAGGCCTGCACAATCTTCAAGGGGCACAAATTGGCCCTGGTTCCTCAGGGCCAACCTCAACCTCCCCTGGGGCAACTTGAGGACATTGTACCTGACCAGTTTGGTGGCCTTCTATGACAAGTTCCTAATATTGATGGACAAGGGAAGGGCAACTGATGTCACCTCCCTGGACTTATGCAAGGTGCTTGCCATTGTCCTCAGGACATCCTAGTCTCTGTGAAGAGGACAAGTGGAGTCAAGCACAATGATTTGGTCCTCCCTCTAAAGAGAGAAGTTCCTTTGACACCAGCAGAACCTGCAGCAAGGGTCTCCAGTAGCAGGATAGATGTTCCTCAGCTTGGCAGCCTGCAGGAACATCAGCCAGGAGCCCAAACTGGCAGCAAGAGAGGGGAGCAAGGACCAGGACGCTGCCCCAAAGGAGGCCAAGAGGCCACCTGCCCCATGCTGTTGGTCAGATACCCTGGGGCTCTCTTGGCATGAGTTGGGACAACACAACCAAGTCACTGTGCTCTGGCCGCCACCCGACTGCTGGGAGGCTGCTCCCTCAGGTCTCATCATGACCAAAAGAGAGGCTTTTCAGCCTGGAGAAGAGAAGGCTCCAGAGAGACCTTCTGATGACCTTCCAGGGCTCCAGGGGGGCTTCAGGAGAGCCTGGGGAGGGGCTTGACAAGAGGGGGCATGGCCAGGCCCAGAGGTACTGGGTTTGAACTGGAAGAAGCTGGATTGAGATGGGACTTTAGGAGGAAATTCTTCACTGGGTTGATGGTGAGACCCTGGAATGGGTTGCCCAGAGGGGCTGTAAAGGCTCCAAGCCAGGTTAGACATGGCCTTGAGCAACCTGATGCAGTGTAAAGTTTTCCTGCCCGTGGCAGGGGTGTTGGAACTAGGTGATCTTCAAGGTTCTTTCAGCCCAAACCATTCCATGATTTCCTGTTGTCCTATCATCTGTTCCTTGGGAGAAGGTGTGTTGAAGTCCAGCTGGGATTGGAAGGTCCTCCCATAGCCCTCCTTGCATTCCTGGTGCTTCCTTAACCTGGGACCAGCATCCTGGAGCCCCACCTCAGTGACCCTGACAGGACAGAGCTGATGGACACCTGCCTGGCTGGCGTCCTGGCCCTGCCACCACTGGAGAGGGAGGAGAATGGAGGAGATGTCTTCAGCAGGGAGGTGAGGAGCCAACATGGGCTGTGGTGGGCAAGGAGCTGGAGCTGCTCCTGTGCTTGGACCTGCCTGCATGGAGCAAAGCTTGTGAGGAGCTAACGTGGGGTGGGACATGGAACTGTGGTCACGGCTGCTCCAGGGCCTTGATTTGGAGCAGCAGACTGTAGAATTATGGAACTGTTGATGCTGGAAGAGACCTCTGAGCTTATGGAGTCCAACCAGTGCCCCAGCACTGCCACGGCACCACCAAACCATCGCCCTCCGCACCACAGCTCTGTGCACTGCAGACCCCTCCAGGAATGGGCACTCCACCACTGCCCTGGGCAGCCTGGCCCAGGCCTGCACAAGCCTCAAGGGACACGAACTGTTCCTCAGGGACAATCTTAACCTCCCCTGGGGCAGCTTTGGGTAACTTGAGGCTGCTTCCTCTTGGCCCAGAGTTTGGCACAAGAGATCTCAGCCCCACCTGGCTCCAGCCTCCTCTCAGGCACTTGCAGACAGCCAAAAGCTCTCCCCTCATCCTCCTTTGCTCCAGGCTCCACACCACCAGGGCTCTCAGCTGCTCCTCACAACTTCTCCAGACCTTCCTCTTTGTTCTCTAGACCCCTCCCATGCTCTGTTGTCCCCTCTGGACCCACTCCAGGCTGATTATTCCTTCTCTTACCTCTGTGATGCAGCTTTTCCCAGGGTTGTGGTACCTAATTTTCCATGGGGTTCAGGCACTTGAGATCTCCTTGAGCTCACCCACAATTCTCTGCCAGTGTCCTGAGACCTCCTCCAGCTAGGACAAAGTCCTTTGTGCTGGTCACAGCCCTACCAAATTTCATCTTGAATTAATCTCAATTTTCCTCAAGTCAGCGGTTTGATTTCTGATTTCCACCACCTTCAGATGCCTTCTCACAGCCCCCATGACCCACAGGGTCTGGTGACCCCAGTATCTCCATGGGACAAGCCCCTTGGAATTGATCTGGGCAGCATTTCCTGCCTCAGTGATCTCCTGATGGGGCCCTTTGAGGTGGGAGCTCATCAGCAAGTCCAAACTGCTGCCAACCAGAGCGTGAAGACCCTGGAGAAGTGTCAGCGCCCCCCCCCCCCCCCAAAATGGTCCTGGAGGAGGAGGCTCCTCCTTCTCCACCCAGCTCTGGAGAGGCTGCAGCTGCTCCCCACCCCCTGCTGCACTCCAGGGCTTAATGAAGGCCAATTAAAAACTCCACTAATGAAGCTGTGGCAGCTGCTGGCTGCCTGCGAGGTGGCCCCGATGCTCCACCACATTGCTGCTGCGAGGAGAGCCTGCGGCTCCTGCTGTCCCCAGTGAGGACAACCCCCAGCTCCTGCTGTCCCAGCGGCTTTCGGCGGCCGTCTGGCCTGAAAATGTGGACTGGAGGAGCTAATGGCCTTCTTCTCCTTCTCTTCCATCTTGGGAGGCTTCCTGAGCTTCATTTCATGGAGTCATGATGGAGTTGTTGAAGTTGGAAAAGTCCAACCTATTAACCCAGGTCACAACCAAAATCTGTCTCAGCTCCACATCCCCAAAATAAGCATCTTCAAGAGGCTTGTCCAGCCTGGGCAAGATGGGATCTGGAGAGATGTCCTTTGGGAGAAGGACTGAATTCCCATCTAGAAGGTCCTGGTGTGCTCAGCTCTGGTGGGCTGGTGGCCCCTGGTTCTGGTGAGCTTCTGGTCCTTGGCTCAAGCAGGAGATGGCCAGGTCTTGGCACCCAAAGCCTAGGAGATCCCTACAAGCCCAGAACAGCTGCAGAGGGACGCCTTCCTCCGTGCACCTCTGGGATGAGGTGCAGTGGTGGCCAAGCCTGTCACCCATCTCTCCTCCTCAGATGCTGTATGGTGACACCATCACTGCCCTCAAAGACCTGCTGAAGAGCCTCCTGCAGAGGAACCTGACCCCTCACGGGCTGCAGGACATGTTTGCGGTAGGTGCAGCTTGGCTTTGGGTTCTTCAGAAACTCTTCCTCATGGCCAACCTCAGCCTCCTCTGGGGCAACTTGAGGTCACTTCCTCTTGGCCCAACACTTGGCACAAGAGATCTCAGCCCCACCTGGCTCCAGCCTCCTCTCAGGCACTTGCAGACAGCCAGAAGCTCTCCTCTCAGCCTCCTTTTTGCTCCAGGCTCCACACCCCCAGCTCCCTCAGCTGCTCCTCACAACTTCTCTACACCCTTCTTCTTCTTCTCCAGACCCTTCCCCAGCTCCCTTGCCCTTCTCTAGACACCTCCAACCCCTCAAGGGCCCAAAGCTGATCCCAGCACTCCAGGAATGGCCTCCCCAGTGTCCCCATTCTGGAGGGACCATCCCTGCCCTGCTCCTGCTGCCCAGTCTGGGGCTGCTCCAGGCCAGGCTGTTGGTGGCCTCCTTGGCCACCTGGGCACACGCTGGCTCCTCTCCAGCTGTGCAGCACCCCCAGGGTGCTGAGGGACACCTTGGCTATGTTGATGCAGCTGAGCTGCTTCTCTCTCTGGTGCTTCTCCTGCAGCACCTGGGCCCCTGGATCAAGTCCAGCAAGGAGCATGAGCGGCAGCGGGCGGTGGAGGTCAGCGCAGCCTTGTTGGACTTCTACCTGAGCAAGCTCAATGTCAGTGTGAGTGAGCCTGGGCCTCGGGGGGGTTTGTCACCTTTGGACCAGGTGTTCTCCAGAGGTCCCTTCCAGCCAGCACCATGCTGGGCTTTGGTGCTGTTGGCCTTGCTGGGGCTCCTGTATGACCCTCAAGCACCTCATGGTACAGGAGAGCTGTGGTGACACCATGGTGCTGTCCTCAGCAGTGTGACTGTGCTTGTCCCCCCTGCAGACTGTCATCCCCTTCTACAACCTGGGTGTCCTCATCGCCCTCTTCTCACCACGCTGCTCCGACTCACAGGCCAGCGTCCGCCAGCATGCCGTGGACTGTGTCCACTCCCTGCTCTACATCCAGCTCTGCTATGAAGGTTGGTGCAGGTGGCTGCTGCAAGGCGATGCCTTCGCCACTCCCTGCCAGCAGCAGAAGCCTTCTTCTCCCAGCCCTCCACCTGTGGGACCCTGAAGAAGCAACCAGCAGAGGTGGTTGGCTGCAGGAGGGGAGGGATGGTGGAGAACATCAAATCATGGGCTGCTTTGGGTGGGAAGAGAAGAGAGCTCCTCCAGTCCAACCCCTGCAGTCAGCAGGGACATCTCCAACCATAGAAGGTTGCTCACAGCCCCAGCCCAGCTGGCCTGGGATGGTTCCAGGCATGGGACATCTCCCACCTCTCTGGGCAGCCTGGGCCAGGCTCTCCCCACCCTCCCAGGGCAGAATTTCTTCCTTAGCTCCAGGCTCCATCTCCTTCTTCCAGTTCAAACTCAGTACCCCTGGTCCCACCACCACATCTCCTGATGAAGGTCCCTCCCCAGCTCTCCTGGAGCCCCCCGGAAGTCCTGGAAGGCCACTAGAAGGTCTGCCTGGAGCCCTCCCTCCAGGCTGAACAACCCTAACTCTCTCAGCCTGTCCTCACAGCAAAGGGCTTCCAGCCTTCCCAGCACTTCTGTGGACCCCTGGCCCTGCTGGCCTCAGCACTCCAGGTGGACTCTCAGCAGAGCAGAGGGGGACGAACTCTTCCCTTGATCTGCTGCCCGCCCTGCAGGAGATGCAGCCTAGGAGATGACTCCATCACAGAAGCATTAGGGTCTGCCGTCAAGGCTTGAGCAGGTCCCCGAGTCCGGTCTGCAGGCTGATGTTCTGCCTCTCTCCGGGAGAGGTCACTCCGCCGCTTCAGATGGAGGTGCTGAGGCGAGCGAAGCCCTGAGCAGCTCCGGGGAGGATTTGGGGTCCTGCTCTCTGGGGCACTGCAGCTCCTCACAGGGCAAGTTCTTCTGCCGCTTGGCAGCACCTTTGGTTTCTTGGCTGCTTCTTGAAGGCTGGGCCAGCTGCTGAGGAGAGCCCAGCTGGCTGCAAAGGTCCCTTTTGAGTGCAGAACCTGAGGACCTCACCGGATGTCCCCTCTGGCTCCAGGTTTTGCCCGGGATCACCGAGATGAGATGGTGGAGGGGCTGAAGGCTCTGAAGAAGGGTTTGGAGGAACCTGACTTCACCGTTCTCTTCCACACCTGCAACAACATCGCCACGGTAAGGTGGAGGAGCAACCGGCACAGGCCTGGGCTCGGCCGGGTGGTGGAGCTGTGGAGCAGGAGGACTTTGGAGCTTCCTCCGTTCTGACCAGCTACATGGTCTGGATGCTTCTGGGGAGCCCCAGGCCTGCACCAGCAAACAAGCCACTGCTGTCTCCTGTCGTCCAGCTGGAGAGTTCTTCTGGCCAGGCCAGAACATCTCACCCCCAGTGGGAAGCTGCTGGTCTCCTATTTGGGCTCGAAGAACCTCAATGAGGATATCTCTGCAGATGTTTTAGGGATGCAGCAGACACTGGCAGAGCTTTGTGCCATGGCTTGGGGCATCCATTCAGGGGTCTGATGGACATCAGAACCCTTCAGCCACCGATGTTCCCAGTGCTGGGGCCAAGAACTTGCTTGGCTGTAGAGTTTCTGGCCATGCCACTTAGAAGCTGAGGTGAAAGTGGTCTACAGGAACTTTCTGAGGCCCCAGCATGCTCCAGTTTGGAAGCTTTGGTGCCTTGTGCTCCTCAGTAGAAGCTTGTGGCTGAAGGAAGCTCTTGAGGTCCTGTCACTGGCTCTGCTCTGCTGTGAAGCATGAGGTGGTTGGCTCAGGACCTGTAGCTTCCAGGCTCCTGGTTGCCTCCCAATGGTGCTGGCAGTTTCACACCCAAGAAGGTCCACGTGTGGCTCTCAAACCACCATGGCTGGAGTGATGTGACCAGTACACAGGATCTGCTGATGAGGGACAGGGTGAGAGGTGACTCCTGCTCATGAGCTGAGGGTGATGGTCTCCTTGATGGCCAGTTTCTGTACTGACAGCCCAGCAGTACTGCTCCTAGAAGGTCCTGGAGGAGCTGGTGTGGTGTCTTTTCGTCATGATGAGACCTGAGGGAACAGCCTCTCAGCAGTCAGGTGGTGGCCAGAGCACAGACAGTGACTTGGTTGTGTTGTCCCAACTCATGCCAAGAGAGCCCCAGGTTATCTGGCCAACAGCATGGGGCAGGTGGCCTCTTGGCCTCCTTTGGGGCAGTGTCCTGGTCCTTGCTCCCCTCTTGCTGCCAGTTTGGGCTCCTGGCTGATGTTCCTGCAGGCTGCCAAGCCGAGGAACATCTGTTCTGCTGCTGGAGACCCTTGCTGCAGGTTCTGGCATCCTCAAAGGGACTTCTGTCTTCAGAGGAGGGTCCAAACCATACTGCCTGACTCCTCTTGTCCTCTTCCTAGGTGATTGGGAAGCGTGTCCCACCAGACCAGCTGATGAGCCTCCTGCTGGCCATGTTTGAGGGGCTGGTGGACCCTGACAAGAACTGCTCCCGAGCAGCCACTGTCATGATCAACTGCCTGCTCAAGGAGCGTGGAGGAGTCTTGCAGGAGAAGGTAAGAAGCTTCTGCTTGGCCTTGGTGTGGCCTCCATGGTCCCAAAGCAGCTCTGAAGAAGCACCTCCAGACAGGTTGGGTCACCTTCATTTCTTCTGGAGCCCAGGAACATCCACTGAGGAGCTCCAGCAGCTGGTTTGGGCTCCAGGAGCCCACCAGGAGCTCCAGCAGCTGTTTTGCTGGAGGTGGTGGACAGTTCTGTTAGAAGCAGGGATGTCTCAGTAAGAGACAAGCCCCTGGGTGGAGTGTGGTGAAGCACAGGCAGAGGCCCAGCTCTGATGGCAGAAGTGAGGCAAGAAAGATATGGAGGTGCTGGAGCAGGTCCAGAGAAGGCCACAAAGATACCAGAGCTAAAGAACCTTTCCTGTGAGTACGGAGGTGAAAGGTATGGAGAAGTTGTGAGGAGCAGCTGAGGGCCCTGGGAGTGTGGAGCCTGAGATCTGTTGGGCCAAGAGGCATTGGCCTCAGGCTGCCCCAGGGGAGGTTGAGGTTGGCCCTGAGGAACAATTTGTGCCCCTTGAAGCTTGTGCAGGCCTGGCCCAGGCTGCCCAGGGCAGTGTTGGAGTGCCCATGCCTGAAGGAGTTTGCAGGCTGTGGAGCTGAGGGCCATGGATTGGTGGTGCCCTGGCACTGCTGGGGCACTGGTTGGACTCCACCATCCTGGAGATCTTTTCCTACCTCAACCATCCCATGCTTCTCTGAGGCACTGGTGCTAAGCCCCAGCCTCAAGCCTGGAGCAGCAAGAGGAGCTTGGGGAGCAGGTTGCTGAGAGGACCTGGAGCAGGTGTGGAGACACCTCGTGGTGGGGCAGGTCAGGGTGAGGAGAAAGCTCAGGGAGGGTCTGGCAGCAGATTCCTGGGATGGAGCTTGGTCCCCCAAGGACCCCAGGGCTGGGTCAGGTTTCAGGAGCTGGATTGGGCCAAGAGTGATCCCACAGAGGGGAGAAAGGCTCGGTGGTGGTGGGAAGGACTTGAGCAGAAGCTCCAGCACAAAGCCAAGGCTGAGGAGCAGCTGGAGCCCTAGTGGTTTCAATTACTGCTGAGCCCTCAAGGTGGTGGATTAGAGACAATCCTCCTGTCCAGCACCTCTAAGCCCTCAAAGCCTCCAGACAGGTTCCCAGCCAGGAACCCTGAGCTCCACCAGAGCTTCCAGAGGTTTCAGGAGGAGCTTTGAGACCTGTTGGTAACCTGAGCTGCTCTGAACTCCTCAACCCGAGCGAGCGCCAGGGGCTGGGTTGAGCCAGAAGCTGCTGCCTCCAGCCATGCTGCAGAGACACGGGAGGAGGAAAGGACATATGGGCATGGGCATGGTCCTCACAGCTTTGGGGCTTCTCCTGGCCTGGAATGTAACAGCAACAGGCAGGGGACAAATCAAGAGGTTGTGGAATGGTTGGGTGAGAAGGGACCTTAGAGGTCACCAAGTCCAACCCCTACAGTCAGCAAGGACATCTCTAACTGCAGCAGGTTGCTCAGAGCCCCAACCAAAGCCTCAAGGGGCAGAATGGGCAACCTCAACCTCCCCTGGGGCAACTTGAGGCTGGTGCCTGCTTGGCACAAGAGATCTCAGCCCCACCTGGCTCCAGCCTCCTCTCAGGCACTTGCAGACTCCCAGAAGGTCTCCCCTCAGCCTCCTTTGCTCCAGGCTCCACAGCCCCAGCTCCCTCAGCTGCTCCTCACAACTTCTCCACACCCTTCTCCTCCTCCAGACCTTTTCCCAGCTTCCTTGCCCTTCTCTGGACACTTCCATCTCCCCAAGGTCCTTCTTGGAGTCAGGGGCCCAAAGCTGATCCCAGCACTCCAGGGGTGGCCTCTCCAGTGCCCCCAGTCCAGGACCACCATCCCCGCTCCTGCTCCTGCTGCCCAGCCTGGGGCTGCTCCAGGCCTTCTTGGCCACCTGGGCGCACACTGGCTCCTCTCCAGCTGCTGCCACCAACCCCCCAGGGCCTTTCCCAGCAGGCACTTTCCAACCATGTCTGGAGGCTGGAGCTCAGTGATGTCCTCTGAGGTTCCTCTTCCCTCTGGGAATCCTGTGCAGCCTCCTCCCTCTTCTGGATGGCTTCTGGGGGAAGGATCCTTGACTTCTATGAAGGTCCTGTGGTTGTGCAGCCACCCAGTGAGCACAGAGACCTCCCTCAGCCACCCATGGGCGACGCTCTGCCCATTTCTTGTCTCCTGATGTCCCATACCCTGCTGGGGCTCCTACTGAGGGGCCTGGCCACATCTCCTGGCTATGATTGTTGAGCCTTGGGTAGATGCCACCATCTCCTCTTCCTGCAGGTGCCTGACATCATGAGCATCATCCACAGCAAGCTGGAGGAGGTGGACGAGGAGCACATCCGGAAGGCTGCCCAGCAGACTGTCTACATCCTGGCCTCCCAGCACAAGACTGTGGTGGTCTCCAGCTTACTGGGCACCTCCCTGCCCTTTGACAGGTCCTGCCCCGCTCTGCCGTAGTGCCCTGGGCACCTCTGTGGTACCTGGGCTTCAGAGGAGCTTCCACCTAAGCTGCAGTTCAGCCCTTGGCTCCTTACAGCAGTAATTCCCAACTGGAGTTTCCTTGGGATGCTGGAAGATCTGCTGGGCTTGGAGGCACTGGGCAAAGCTGGTCCCAGTGAGCCCAGTGTGGCTGAGGTGCTCGGGGTTGTTTCGTTGGGCAACCACCTGCTGGGTGAGCCTTGAGGAGATGTTCTCCTCCTCCATGTGCCAGACCTGCTGCTTCAGCCCTGCCATAGTGAGCAGGGTTGGGATGTCCAGGAGGGCTCTGGGGGGTGTTGACTTCTTGGGTGACTTCTGGGATTGCTGGAGGTGGCCATCAAGCCACTCCTGGCATACAGCTCATGTGGACCACCAAGGATTGGCTCTCTTTGTGGGGCTTGTCACCCAGGGTGGCACTCTCAGCAGTGGTTGCCACCAGAACTCACCACCCAGGTTGGCTTTGCCACTGGGAATTGTCCCCAGGCTGGGGTTTGCCATGACATTGGTGTGGTGGTGCCATCACCCTTGTGCTACCTGGCACATAGAGGGGCCCAACACTTCCCACTGCTCCTCACATGATGGGTGAGCTGAATGATGCCCTCACTGACGCCAAAGCAACTTTGCTTTTGTCTTCTCCTGTCCTCCAGCCACACCTGCACCATGTGGAGGTCCTTGGCCAGTGAGCCCACCCTGACCATGCAGATCCTGGAGCAGCTGCTGGAAAAGATCAGCAGGGATGTGCCCTACAAGGAGAGCAAGAGCTTCCTGCTGGGCAGCGGCACCGAGCGCGTCGCCACGCCCCTGCCCCTGGCCGTGAGTTGTCTTCTCCCTGTTCCCAGCCCCCATCCCACCCCTGACACTTGCAGTGTTTTGGGTTTTTTGATGGAAAATGCTTTTTTTCCCGTCATTTTTTTGGCTGGGGGTTGTGCCAGGCATGGACTCTTGGCAAGGACCCAGCACCACCTCATAAAGAGCCGCTCAGGTGTCCCCCCTCAGGGGACACCACTTGGGGCTTTAGAGCTTCAGAGCAAACAAAGCCCAGCTTGGCAGCTCCTGGAGCAGGAAAGCAGCTGTGAAAATTTCCTCCTTCTCCCAAGGACCAAACACAGATGGGTCAGCATCAGCAGCTCTGAAAGCCCCCCCTCCTCCTCCTCCTCCTCTTTCCCTCTTCCTGCTGTCTGTGTTCAGCTCTAAACTGAATCTCAGCCTGCTGGGGTGGGCAGAGACCTCTGGAGCTCACCCAGTGCAGCCCCCTGCTCCAGCACGGTCACCCACAGCAGGTGCCCAGGATCCCAGTGCCCAGGTGCCTTTGGAAGCTCTCCTGACAAGGACACTCCACAACCTCTCTGTGCAGCCTGCTCCGGGGCTTGCAACCCTCCAAGCCAAGAGGCTGCTCCTGAGGGAACCTCCTGGCTTCCAGTTTGTGCCTGGTGCCCCTTGGCCTGTCCCTGGGCACCAGTGGCAAGAGTCTGACCCCAGCCTCTTGCCCCACAGCCTGCAGATGTTGAGAAGATCTCCTCTGAGTCTTCTTCTGTCCAGGCTAAGCAGCCCCAGGTCCCCCAACCTTCCCTGCTCAGAGTCTTCTCAGCAGCTTTCCAGCCTGCCCTGGCCTCTGTCCAGTAGCTCCCAGTCTGTACTGAAGTGGGGAGCCTAGCACTGGCCCCAGCTCTGCAGCTGTGGCCTGATCATGGCAGAGCAGAGGGGCAAGAGAACCTCCCTTGTCCTGCCTGCTGGCCCCACTACTGAGTGTCCCCAGGAGACCCTTGGCCTTCTTGGCCACCTTGCTGGCTCATGGTGCCCTTGTTCCATCCCAACACTCCCAGTTCCTTCCCAGCAGCTCCCTTCCTCCCCTGGTCTGGGGCAGGAGGTTGTTGCCCCCTCCCCAGGGTCAAGACATTCCCCTTGCCCTGGTTAAACCTCAGGAGGTTCCTCTCCCCATCTCTCCAGCCTGGCCAACTCTGGCGGTGTGGCAGCACTGCTCCCAGTCTCGACCAGCAGCCAACTGGTCAAGGCCCCACAGTGTCCCTTCATTTGATGGAGTTGTTGAACAAGGCTGGCCCCAGAACTGACCCCTGGGGAGCACCAGGAGTTTTTAGCCCCCATCTCATGTCTCCTTCTCTGAGCACCTTCTCCTCCTGCCCTCCTGGAGCTGTTATCCTTCCCCACAGCTACACCTTGTACCTCCCCCAGCTTCCCTGAGGAACACCCAGAGGTGCCTGCAGGCTACAGAGAGGTTTCACCAAGGTGTAGGGGATGCTTTGGTGGGCTCAGCATTGCAGGAAGGAGCAGAAAGCCTCATTGCTGAGTTCTTTCCTCCCAGCTGTGGTGGTGGGGTGGGAGATGTCCTGCTAATTCTCTCCTCCTCCCCCTCTGCAGGTCACATCTGCTCTGTATGAGATCATGTCTGCTCCAGAGGCTGGCCCAGCAGTCCTGGACCTCTACCCACAGCTCTTTGTGACCCTGCTGCTGCGCATCAGCAGCACCTTGGGTGTGCAGCTCCCCAAGAACCTGCAGAGTAAGGAGAGGAGGAGCAGCAGCCATGGCCCTGCTCCCAGGAGCCTTCATCCCTGCAGGTACCAGGCAGCTGGTTCCATTACCCGATGTGGGACTCCTTTTGCCTTCATACAGCCACCTGCATGGTGGTGCTGCTGCCTAAAGAGCCTGAGCTCTGCTGGGGTGGAAGGTTTGGGGAGTGGGAGGGTGGGGGGGATTCTTCTGCAAGACAATCTCCAAACTGGGATGTGATCAAGCAGCAGCTGTGGAGCTTGGGAAGACACTTGGAGGGTTGGGCTATGGCCACAGCCACCCAAAAAATGTCCAGTTGGTCTTCAGGAGAGCTTGTGGTTTGCTGGACTTGTTTGGGGGTGGTTGAGGAGGGTGGTTGAGGTTGGGGGAGGTTGAGGATGGAGAATGGACCTGCTGGTGGAGAGGGAGAGGAGAGGAGGATGAAAGAGAAAAGGTGAGGGAACTGGGGACAGGTCTGAAAAACTTGTGAGGAGCAGCTGAGGGAGCCTGGAGCAAAGGAGGCTGAGGGCTGCTGGCTGTCTGCAAGTGCCTGAGAGGAGGCTGGAGCCAGGTGGGGCTGAGATCTCTTCTGCCAAGTGTTGGGTCAAGAGGAGCTGGCCTCAGGTTGTCCCAGGGGAGGTTGAGGTTGTCCCGGTTTAGATTGTCCCTAAGGAACAATTTGTGCCCCTTGAGGCTTGTACAGGCCTGGCCCAGGCTGCCCAGGGCAGTGATGGAGTGCCCATGCCTGGAAGGGATGAGAGCTCTGGAGCTGTGATGCTGAGGGCCATGACTTGGCAGTGCCCTGGCACTGCTGGGTCAGTGGTTGGACTTTATCATCTTGAATGTCTCTTCCAACCTCAACTAGTCTATCAGCTGAGAATTGGGGTTGTTCAGCCTAGAGAAGAGGAAAGCTCTTCTCCTTCTGGTGGCCTTGCAGGACTTCAGGGAACTTCAGGAGAGCTGGGGAGGGACCTTCATCAGGAGGTGTTGTGGTGGGACCAGAGGTCCTGGGTTTGAACTGGAAGGTGGACATGGAGCCTGGAGCTGAGAAAGAAATTCTGCCCTGGGAGGGTGGGGAGAGCCTGGCCCAGGCTGCCCAGAGAGGTGGCAGATGCCCAAGGCCAGACTGGGCTGGGGCTGGGTGTTTGGCTGCTACCTGCACTGGCTTCAGAGCACTTTATGGAGGTGTTGGTGTTAGACCAACGTCCACGGCAGCGATGGCAGGGGGTGCTGAAGGCTCACGGCAGGTCTTTGGAGCTGCTTCTCCAGCTACCACCTCAAGGTCTAAAGGTTCTCCTGGAGCTGAGGCTGGCCCATGGGGGAGAAACCTCTGCCCTGCTTTTCAGCTGCTGCTTATCCTCTTGTGGGCTTCCAGACCTGGATTTTTTCCAGACCATGATTCCAGACCAGGGAGAAAAAAAACCCTTAGAAGAAATAACAAAAACACCAGAGAAGACTCTGGCCATCACTTGGCAGCTCATTTGTCACATCCCACTGGTGAAGAAAGGCCATCTGAGGTGGCTTCATGCAGATCCCCTCAGCAGGAGCAGCTGCTTGGTGTTGGTGGCTTTCTGCTGGTGCAGTCAGGACTGACTGTTCTAAGCCTGCTCTTCACCCTCAGCCAGTCCTGGAGGAGCAACCAGCAGATCCTGGCCAGACCTGCTGCCACCACATAAGGACAGCTGCAGGAAACTGGAAGCAGCTGATTGGGACAGAGGGGAAGGAGACAGCAATGAGTGCTCCACCTTCAGAGGTGTCTGAACTCCAAATGGCATCAGGGGGACACAAACCAGAAGATCTTTCTGCTTCTCTGCCCTGCTCAGGCCACAGCTGCAGAGCTGGGGCCAGTGCTGGGCTCCCCACTTCAGCACAGACTGGGAGCTACTGGACAGAGGTCAGGGCAGGCTGGGAAGCTGCTGAGAAGACTCTGAGCAGGGAAGGTTGAGGCACCTGGGGCTGCTTAGGCTGGACAGGAGAAGACTCAGAGGAGATCTTGTCAACATCTGCAGGCTGTGGGGCAAGAGGCTGGGGCCAGACTCTTGCCACTGGTGCCCAGAGACAGGCCAGGGGGCACCAGGCAAAACTGGAAGGCAGGAGGTTCCCTCAGGAGCAGCCTCTTGGCTTGGAGGTTGCAAGCCCTGGAGCAGGCTGCACAGAGAGGTTGTGGAGTGTCCTTGTCTGGAGAGCTTCCAAAGGCACCTGGGCACTGGGATCCTGGGCACCTGCTGTGGGTGACCCTGTTGGAGCTGGGTCTGGACTGGGTGACCCCCAGAGGTCCCTTCCCACCCCAGCATGCTGGGATTCAGTGAATCACAAAATAATTTAGCTTGAAGCTCCAAAGCTCCTCCAGTCCAACCCCATCCTGCAGTCAGCAGGGACATCTCCAACCACACCAGGTTGCTCTCAGCCCCAACCAAGCTGACCTGGGATGGTTCCAGGCATGGGACATCTCCCACCTCTCTGGGCAGCCCATGCTCTCCTCACCCTCCCAGGGCAGAATTTCTTCCTCACCTCCAGGCTCCATTTCCCCTCACCTCAAGGTGACCAGCTTGGTGCTGGCCATGATTGTCCTGGAAGCACTTTCTTGATGGTTCTATCCTATGACTGCCATCAGCAGGGCTGCTCCTAGCATGGCTGTGCTGACCACTCTCTGGCACCACAGCTGACGGGCCCCACGTGGTGTCTGTGCCCTCAAGAAGCAGAATGGGTCCCTCATTGCTGCTCCCAGCATCTGCTGCCTTGGGTCTGCTCCTCAGACCTTCTCTTGGTGTGGCAGTGTTGGTGCAGAGCAGCCACATCTCATGCAGGGGTCCCCAGAGATGTCTCTGGTTCTGAGGAAGGGGGAGCAGAGCTGTGTCCTGTGGCAGGGGATGGGATGTGCTGCAGCTCTGAGTCTTTTGCTCCTCCACGTGGGTGCAGGCAGGGTCTCCATGGCTGAAGCCATCGCTGTTTGATGGCTCTTGGTCCAAGGCTGCCTGGAAAAGCGTCTGAGATGTGAGATTCCAGCCTGGTCCCAGGAGCTGGGTCCAATATCAAAGTCATTTCCTGTCCTCATCTTCAATTCCAACTTCTTCATGATGTTGAGATGCCAAAGGGAGATGGTCAAGGTGAACATGATCCCTTGGCAGGAAGGAGAGGCTGGAAGAGCTGGGCTTGGGTTGGAGAGGAAGGAAGTGTCTACAGAACGTGGTGAAAAAGCTAAGCCTTGGAATGATCAGCTTCAAGCATCTGCCCTGGAGGAGCAGCCTTGGGTCAGGAGCTCCCCTTGGGCTTCTCAACTCCTCCACCAGTACAGGGGAGGAGGGGGAGCTGCTGGGAAGCAGCTCCAAGGAGAAGGGACTGGGAGTGCTGGAGAGGAACAAGGGCACCATGAGCCAGCAAGGTGGCCAAGAAGGCCAAGGGTCTCCTGGGGACACTCAGCAGAGTGTGGCCAGCAGGCCAAGGCAGGTTCTCCTGCCCCTCTGCCCTGCTCAGGCCACAGCTGCAGAGCTGGGGCCAGTGCTGGGCTCCCCACTTCAGCACAGACTGGGAGCTACTGGACAGAGGCCAGGGCAGGCTGGAAAGCTGCTGAGAAGACTCTGAGCAGGGAAGGTTGGGGGACCTGGGGCTGCTTAGGCTGGACAGGAGAAGACTCAGAGGAGATCTTCTCAACATCTGCAGGGTGTGGGGCAAGAGGCTGGGGTCAGACTTGCCACTGGTGCCCAGGAACAGGCCAAGGGGCACCCTCCCCATTGCTCAGCCATGAGAAAGTCAAAGGTCAACAAGGAGAAGGGGAAAATAATGACAGCAGTGATAACTCTCAGCACACCAGAAGCTGGACACCAGCATCTGATGGCACCTCCAGAAGGTGGGGGGCAATAGACTAGGGCCACACTCTTCCCACTGGTGCCCAGGGACAGGCCAAAGAGCACCAAGCACAAACTGGAAGGCAGGAGGTTCCCTCAGGAGCAGCCTCTTGGCTTGGAGGGTTGCAAGCCCTGGAGTAGGCTGCACAGAGAGGTTTTGGTGTCCTTGTCTGGAGAGCTTCCAAAGGCACCTGGGCACTGGGATCCTGGGCACCTGCTGTGGGTGACCCTCCTGGAGCAGGGGGCTGCACTGGGTGAGCTTCAAGGTGCTTTCAAGCTAAACCAGTCTGAGTCTTGCCCTGCAGAAGTGTCTGTTGGTCCTCATGATGTGGTAAGGGCTGGGTGCCCATTGCTGGAGTGATTCTAGCTGAGCTTTGGCATGGGAGGGCTCCAGGACCTGAGGAGAAGGCTGGCAGCAGTGGGCTGGAAGCACTGGGGCATGCTGGCTGATTGCACCAAGCCTAGGTCAGCCTTCTTGTGGAGCAGCTGGGGCTGGCTCTAGCTCACAGCTGATTGAAGCACTCTGAAGGCCCACGTGGCCAGGCTGCAAACCAGGAACACCAGCAGATGGGTGTGGGCAGCTGGTGGGAGGCTGCTTCTGCCCAGGGGTTCCCTCTAATTAGCAATGAACTCCTGCTTGGCCTGGAGCCTTGGTGGTGCAGGGAGGCTGAGAGCAGCTGGTGGGAAACCTAAGCCTGGCAGAAGCCAACAAAGCTGAGCAAGCTCCAGAGCTCATGGGATGAGTTGGGTTGGAAGAGACCTTGAAGCTGATGGAGTCCAACCAGTGCCCCAGCAGTGCCAGGGCACCACCAACCCATGGCCCTCAGCACCACAGCTCCATGGCTTGCAAACCCCTCCAGGCATGGGCACTCCACCACTGCCCTGGGCAGCCTGGGCCAGGCCTGCACAAGCCTCAAGGGGCACAAATTGTTCCTTAGGGCCAACCTCAGCCTGCCCTGGGGCAACTTGAGGCTGGTGCCTGCTCAGCATAAGAGATCTCAGCCCCACCTGGCTCCAGTCTCCTCTCAGGCACTTGCAGACAGACAGAAGCTCTCCCCTTGGCCTCCTTTGCTCCAGGCTCCACACCCCCAGCTCCCTCAGATGCTCCTCACAACTTCTCCACAACATTTTCCTCCTCCCCCAGCTCTCTTGGCCTTCTCTGGACATCTCCAGCACCTCAAGGTCCTTCTTGGAGTCAGGGGCCCATAAGCTGATCCTAGCACTCCAGGGGTGGTCTACCAGAGCTGCCCCCCCACTTCAGGACTAAAGTGCTTGGAGCTGATGGGACAGGAGCTGTGCTCCAGGAGTGGTGGTTCCAGGTCTATTTGTCATCCATAACCTCACCTGGAGATGTTTGAGAGGTGTTGTGAGGTCATTTTCCTCAAGTCAAGCCAAGCTTTAATGTCCTCCCACAGCTTCTGGGTGATATGACCCAGGGTTGTGTTCACCCTGCAGCCTCCCAGGGCTTGAGGAGGGGGTGATGGTCCCTCCAAGCACCCATCCCCTGTTGATGTGACCCAGTGGTGTCCTCACCTTGCACCCTTCTGCAGCTCTAGGGAGCTTCACACATCTCCCAGCACTCTGCAGGCAAGAGGTCTCTCGTTGGCCGCTCTGCCAAGCAGGTAGAGCCTCCTGCAGGTCTCCCAGCCCCAACCTCTGCCCTTCTGTCCCCAGCTGCGCCGTGGAGACGCTGAAGGTGATGCTGGCTCGAGGTGGCAGCGAGGAGGTGGCCAGGACCGTGGCCAGCGCCGGCGGCTGGGACATGATGGCGAGTCCCGAGAGGCACCACGACGGCGTCGCCCTGCTCGCGGGGTAGGGCACCAGGCACTGCTGCTCGCACAGCTCCTCCTCCTTGGGCTTCTGCACCTCCTCCAGCTCCGGCTGCTCACACATCTCCTGCTGTGCAGGTTGGGAAGATGTTGAGGGGCCTGGAGCATCTCTGTGAGGAGGAAAGGCTGAGAGCCCTGGGGCTGTTTTGCCTGGAGAAGAGCAGCCTGAGAGGGGATCTGCTCAGTGCTCAGCAAGAGCCTAAGGGTGGGGGGCAAGAGGCTGGGGCCAGACTCTTCCCACTGGTGCCCAGGGACAGGCCAAAGGGCACCAGGCACAAACTGGAAGCCAGGAGGTTCCCTCAGGAGCAGCCTTTTGGCATGGAGGGTTGTGAGCCCTGGAGCAGGCTGCCCAGAGAGGTTGTGGAGTCTCCTTGTCCGGAGAGCTTCCAAAGGCTCCTGGGCACCTGCTGTGGGTGACCCTGCTGAAGCAGGGGGGTTGGATGAGCTGAGGTCCATGGTCTAGCAGAGCCTGATTCATCTGGGGACTTCTGTGTCCCTCCACCCAGCCCTGGAGGAGCTAGCTCTTGGCTAGCTGAGGAGCAGTTTGGGATTTTCCAGAACCTGCAGAACTCCTCCAGGGAAGCCCCCAAAGGCTGCAGATCCTCATCCAAAACAAAACCTCCTGGCCAAGCTCCATCAGAGCAGCCTCCTGCCAGGTTGCCCAGCACCAGACATGGGCTTGGTCTCTCTCAGGTAAACAGGTGAGCAGCAGGAGAGGGCAATGCTGGTGCCACCAGCTTCTCTGGCCTGGATGTACCATGCTGGTTCTGCACAGTGGCAGGACATGGAGGTGTGGCAGATGGACAACATGGGCAGCACCCATCCCTCACCAGCTCCTCTGTGAGCTGCATGAGCTCCATTTGGTCGCCCACAACCTGTTGCTGCTCCTCATGCTGCTCAAAGCCCAGCTGGGGCTTGGAAGAACCCCAGATGCCCCATGGCACAGGGCATGGTACTGGCACCTCGCAGCAGTTGGTGGCTCACAGGTGGAGGAGCTCAGTAGCTTGCTCAGAAGTTCTTTGAGGTACAAAGGCTACCAGCAGCTACTAGCAGCCACCAGTGTGGGCATCCAGCTCAGTGGTTCCCTGAGGTCCAAAGGCTACCAGCATGGGCATCCAGCTCGGTGGTTCCCTGAGGTCCAAGGGCCACCAGAGCCAGCAGGGTGGGCATCCAGCATGAGCGAGAGGTGGCACTTGTGTTGGCAGGGCGATGGCACGGCACGCAGGCCCGCGGCTGCCGCTGATCGTGAAGAACCTCCTCCCCAGCCTGAGCAGCATCTTTGACAGCCAGAGGGTCACCACCACTGCCTTCTTTGCCCAGGTGAGCCTGGGCCACCAGCTTGGCCCCTCTGCAGCTCTCCAGAAGTCTTTTCCTGCCTGCTTGGAGAGCAACCACGGTGAAGGCTGAGCTTCAGCTGGGCTCTGCCTGAACTCCCAACCCACACTATGCTTCAGAAGGCTTCGGGTGCCCTCTGTCAGAAGGTCCTCCTGGGGAAACTCAGCTCAGGGGGTTGGGTGAATGGACAGTGAGGTGAGAATGGGCCGAAGGGTGGAGCTCACAGTGTTGTGGTCAGTGAGGTAAGGTCCAGTTGGAGGCCTGGAGCTTGTGCTGCTTCCCAGGGGTCAGTTCTAGGCCCAGTCTTGGCCAACATCTCCATCAACAACCTCAGTGAAGGGACACTGTGGGCCCTGAGCCAGTTCACTGCTGGTCCAGACTGGGAACAGTGGTGACACCATATCAGGCTCTGCTGCCACCCAGACAGAGCTGGCCAGGCTGGAGAGATGGGGAGAGGAACCTCCTGAGCTTCAGGCAGGACAAGAGGAGGGTCCTGACCCTGGGGAGGCCTCTGCCCTGCTCAGGCCACAGCTGCAGAGCTGGTGCCAGTGCTGGGCTCCCCACTTCAGTACAGACTGGGAGCTACTGGACAGAGGCCAGGGCAGGCTGGGAAGCTGCTGAGAAGACTCTGAGCAGGGAAGGCTGGGGGGCCTGGGGCTGCTTAGGCTGGACAGGAGAAGACTCAGAGGAGATCTTGTCAACATCTGCAGGGTGTGGGGCAAGAGGCTGTGGCCAGACTCTTCCCACTGATGCCCAGGAACAGACCAAGGGGCACCAGGCACAAACTGGAAGGCAGGAGGTTCCCTCAGGAGCAGCCTCTTGGCTTGGAGGGTTGCAAGCCCTGGAGCAGGCTGCATAGAGAGCTTGTGGAGTGTCCTTGTCTGGAGAGCTTCCAAAGGCACCTGGGCACTGGGATCCTGGGCACCTGCTGTGGGTGACCCTGTTGGAGCAGGGCTTTGGGCTGGGTGAGCTCCAGAGGTCTCTTCCCTCCCCAGCATGCTGTGATTGGGGGATTCTGTGACCCTCAGCTCCAGGGGGTGGCAGAGAAGCTCTTGCAGGCCTCCAGCTCTGACCACATCCTTGCTGTGAGCCAGCAAGCTGTGGCTGGCTCCTGACGTACCCCCTGAAGGAATGAGGTGACTCAAGTCCTCTCCCCATCTCCTGGTGGTGGCCAGCAGACTGTAACTCCATCTCTCCCAGCCTTCCAGTCCTGGGCTGCTCCAGGAGCTTTGGTTACATAAAGGAGCTCCTGATGCCAACAAACCCCAGCTCCTTGTGTCCTCCCCCCACCTCCCAAACCACCTTCTAACTTCTCAGCTGCTTCAGCAGCCCAGGATGAAGTGTTTTGATGTTCTCCTTGGCTGGAGGAGCTGCCAGCCCCAGCTCTTGGAGGCCATCCCAGAATCTGCTCCAGTTTTGGAGCCTGCTTGGCTTCTCCTCAGCCTTCCAGGGTTGAAAATAGCAGCTTGGCTTCAGCCTGGATCTGGTGTGGGGAGGAGAAGCAAGTGGCTTAGATTGTCCCTACCACCAGCTCCAAAGGGAGGAGGTGAGGGTTGGGTCTTCAGCTCAGGATCTTCAGCTTAGGTCCTCAGCTCAGGTGTTCTGACCAGGTTGTCACCTTAGGTCCTCAAGTGAAGGTCTGAGGGGAGCTGGAGGGGCCAAACCAGGTCTTCCAGGGCTCTTCCATGACTGAAAGGAGCAGGAACACCCCAAGCTCAGTCACCACCACTATCATCTCCATGGTGGTTCCTGGGGCCGTTGTGCTCTTGATGCTGAGCCTCTCTTCTCCTTCAGCTCCTCAGCAGCAATGTGGTGAACGATCTGATCCTGATGGAGACCATGATGGACAGCATGACAGGGAGGCAGAAGGACACCTGCACCTTGGTCAGGATGCTGGCGCTCCGGGGGCTCGGCAACATCGCCTCGGGGGCACCAGAGAAGGTGACCGTGGCTGGGAGGGAGGGGAGCATGGAGCCAGCAGGTGCTGCCCAGGGGTCAGCTCTGGGGCCAGTCTTGGCCAGCATCTCCATCAGCCACCTCAAGAAGGGACACTGTGGGGCCTCAAGCACTTTGCTGACCGGTCCAAACTGGGAATGGCAATGACACCCAGCCAGAGTTGGGCAGGCTGGAGAGGTGGGCAGAGGAACCTCCTGAGGGTCAGCCTGGGCAAGGGGAGGGTCCTGAGGACCCTGGGGAGGGGACAAGAACCTCCTGCCTCAGTACAGGGGAGGCAGGGAGCTGCTGGGAAGGAACTGGGAGTGCTGGGGGGAAACAAGGGCACCATAAGCCAGCAAGATGCCCAAGAAAGTCTCCTGGGGACACTCAGCAGAGCATACCCAGCAGGCCAAGGGAGGTTCTCCTGCCCCTCTGCTCCACTTTGCTCAGGCCACAGCTGCAGAGCTGGGGCCAGTGCTGGGCTCCCCACTTCAGCACAGACTGGGAGCTACTGGGCAGAGGCCAGGGCAGGCTGGGAAGCTGCTGAGAAGACTGAGCAGGGAAGACTGGGGAACCTGGGGCTGCTTAGCCTGGAGAAGAACATCTCTTGCCCTGGGGAGGGCATCTACTTAAGGCTTACCAGGCTCTTCCTGCAAGGAGCCCTTCTGCCACTCCTTCCCTTGCAGGTCAGGAAACATGGGGCCAAGCTCTTGGCCTCCATGGTCAATGGCATGGATGACAAAGATGACCCCCACAACCTGGTTGCCCTTGAGGCCATGTCCAGTCTCTCCAAGCTCCTGGATCATCTGGAGCAGAGGGACATCCAGTCCATGCTCCTCCACATCGCCATCAGGATCCGGCCCTTCTTCGACAGCGTAAGCCTGGGCTGGGGTGGCCAAGCTGGTGTGACCCAAGGTGACCTCTGTCCACCCAGAGCCTGCTGCTCACAGAGGACATGGGTATGGGGAGCAGGAGGAACCTGCTAAGATGCTTCAGGGCACATGGCTGGATGCAGATGGGGCTGGGAGTGGAGGTCAGAGTGCTTTGAGCTGGGAAGCGGAGGAGCTTGTTGGGCTGTCTCCTTGGACCTTGACTTCTCCTGGGTGACTGGAAGCTCTGGTGGTGTGGGTGCTCCTGGAACAGCAGCAAGGGCAGAGGGAGGACAAGGAGAGAGGAGATGTCCTCTCTGGGTGTCTGTCCTGGCCTTTGTCCACCCCCCACTGAGGAAGCTGGAAGCTTCTCCTGCTCAGCTCACAGCCTGTACCTGGGCTTGAGCCTTGTCCTTAGTTTGGCCAGGCCCATGGTCCAGCTTTGGGAGGTGTCACTGCTCCTGCTCCATTCTTCTCAGCACAACTGCAGCCAGGAGTTGCCCAGTTCCATGCCACTGTTCTGCCCCTTTGGAGGAGCTGGAGACCTCCATCCTTCATCTTGGTCTTCTCCACCTCCTGGGCACTCCTTGGTTGGCTGGTGGTGGGCTCCAGAGCAGCAGGAGCAAATGGAGATAATGGTGCCTGCAAGCTGGGCTGAAGATACGGAGGGGCTGTGAATTTGAAGGGTGAATTGCCCAACCCCAGGAGAAGCCATCTTCAGCTCATGGTGGGGTTTGTCACCTCCTAGTGAGGAATCTTCTCAAACCAAGCCAGAGCTGAGGACTGGGAAGGCGCAGCTGAGGGCTCCTCTTGATGCTCTCCAAGGCTGAGGAGCAAGGTGGTGGGTGTAGGGAGTACCCCTGTGCCCTAAGGCAGGAGCTGCCCAGCAGGTTGGTCCCTGCTGAGCCCTGCTTGTCCCCCCCCCAGGAGCAGCCTGACCTGCGCCGTTCCTCCATCGTCCTCTTTGGCAACCTGACCAAGTTCAGCGAGGGCCACGGAGAGGTCTTCCTGGAGCAGATCCTCAATGGGCTGGTGACCCTGCTGCTGCACCTGCAGGACCCCAGGCCAGAGGTGGTCAAAGTGAGTGTCCCACCACGACACCACCAAGTTCCTGGGCCTTGGGGTGAGGATCCTGCGGGCTGCTGAAGCTCTGGAGGGTGCTGCAGCCTCCTCCTCCGTGTCCCCCCAGGCCTGCAAGTTCGCCCTGCGCATGTGTGGCCCCAACATGGGTTGTGAGGGCCTCTGTGAGATGTTCCTCAACCACCTGCGGGAGGACAGGAGCCTGCACTATGGAGAGTTCATGAACAACGTCTGCAAGCACCTGGTGAGTGCCTGCCAGAGCCCCTGCCCTGGTGCCCAACATCACTGGGCTGACCCTGGCCTCCTCGAGCTCCACCAGGTCCTCTGGGTCTCCACAAAGGAGGTTCTTCTGAGAGCAGGGGTGATCCTGGGCTGACCTTCCATAATGTGCTCTGGATCCACCCAGGGCAGGTTTCTTCCTGCCCAGGAGTGCTCCTGGGTTGATCTTGGCCTTCCCAAGGTCCATAAGGTTCTTTGGGTCCATCTAGGGTAAGTCCTCTCAAACCCAAGAGTGTTTCTTGTCTGACTTTGTGCAAACCCAGAGGGCCTTGGAGGATGCCAAAGCAGGTTTCTCCTAGCTCAGAAGTGCTCCTGGGCATACCTTGACCTCCATGAGGCACTCTGGGGCCTCACAAAGCAGTTTCCTCCAAGCCCAGGAGTGCTCTTGGGCTGACTTTGACCTCCATAAGGTCCTCTGAGTCTGCACAAGGAACTCAACCTCTGGAGGAGCTTTGGGCTTCCAGGAGATGGTGTCAGCTCTGCTCCAAGATGACCTCCTTGGTGACTCTTTGTCCCCTAGATGCAGAGTTACCCAGAGATGCTGAACCGCCTCATCTCCACCAACCTCTTCTACTTCAAGAGCAGCTGGGTGGACATCCGAGCAGCTGCGCCCATGTTCATCGGTGAGTCTGCGCCAGGCTGCTCCTCGGGTGGCACAGGGGTGCCAGGGAACAGACCAGGTCCTGCTGCTGGGACAGCAGCGACCAGCCTGGGGGCAGAGGGGCTGGGAAAGGCCCTGGGGGGTTGGTGGCAGTGGCTGGAGAGGAGCCAGCATGTGCCCAGGTGGCCAAGAGGGCCACCAACAGCCTGGCCCGAAGCAGCCCCAGGCTGGGTAGCAGGAGCAGAGCAGGGCAGGGATGGTCCTCCTGGCCTGGAAGCACCAGGAAGGCCAACCCTGAAGTCCTGGGCTCAGCTTTGGGCCCGTGACTCCAAGAAGGACCTTGAGGGGCGGGCTGGAGGTGTCCAGAGAAGGGCAAGGGAGCTGGGGGAGGGTCTGGAGAAGGAGAAGGATGCAGAGAAGTTGTGAGGAGCAGTGGAGGGAGCTGGGGCTGTGGAGCCTGGAGCAAAGGAGGCTGAGGGGAGACCTTCTGGCTGTCTGCAAGTGCCTGAGAGGAGACTGGAGCCGGGTGGGGCTGAGATCTCTTGTGCCAAGCTCTGGGCCAAGAGGAATTGGCCTCAAGTTGCCCCAGGGGAGGTTGAGGTTGGCCCTGAGGAACAATTTGTGCCCCTTGAGGCTTGTGCAGCCCTGGCCCAGGCTGCCCAGGACAGTGGTGGAGTGCCTGTGCCTGGAGAGGTTTGCAGTCCTGGCAGTGCTGGGGCAACAGTTAGACTCCAAGAGCTCATAGATCTCTTCCAACCCACCCCACCCCATGACTCCATGACAAGAGGAGGTGCTGGAAGCAGCCAGGTTGTTGTTGCCTCCATGTCCTGCTGATTACTTACCTTCACCTTACACATGTGATGTCCCCAGATGGTTCCACCACCCCAGGAACCTTTCTCCAGGCACTTGCCACTAATGCTGTCCAACTTCATGGTGTCTGTGACTAGCGCCAGCCGTGGGCAGACCCTGGTTTGCAGCAGCACTTAGTTGTCCTCGTGGGTTGCAGACCAAGTCCTGACCCTGAAATTCTTCTTCAGGCTTCCTTGTGTTGCACGTGGATGAAGACCACTGTCAGCAGGTGGACCTGGACCCCCTCATCTCAGGTGAGTTGGCTACTGTCACCCCTAGCTTCCTCTCCTGGGCAGGGACATACTTCTGCCTGATGGAGCTCAGCCCAGTGAGATGGACAAGTTTGGGCTCCTCAGCTTCTGGAGGAGCACCCTCCCATGGTGCCCCAGGACCAGCAGCTTGGTGGCTTTAGGACATCCCATGCAATCCCACCAGCGTGGTGGGATCCAGCAGCACCTGCCTCTGTCCCTGGCTGAGCTGGGGGACACTGGGAACGTCCGCAATCTCCTGGTCAACCCCTGTGGCCTGTACCTGGCAGCAGAAGACCAAAGTGCTGCGAAAGGCTTGAGCATCACCTTACTAGGGTTGCTGAGGTGACATCTGCATTGGTCCTTGTGGGCATCATGGGCTGAAGGTGGCAATCACCTGGGAACCACCTGGGGATCTGCTGGTGGCTGCCAAGTGACCTCAAGCTCCAGAGCTGGGCATGGCCCCACCAGGCTGCACCGCAAGTTCTGGCCCTTGACTGGTGGCTCCCATCACCAAATCCCAGGGTGTTGGATCTGGAAGGAACCTCTGGAGATCACCACCATGGACAACTTGTTCCCCCCCAGCACTCCCAGTTCCTTCCCAGCAGCTCCCTGCCTCCCCTGGATTGGGCAGGAGGTTGTTACCCTCTACCCCAGGGTCAGGATCCCCTCCCCTTGCTCAGGTTGAAGCTCAGGAGGTTCCTCTGCCCACCTCTCCAGCCTGCCCAGCTCTGGCTGGGTGGCAGAAGAACCTGATATGGTGTCACTCTCCCAGTCTCAACCAGCAGCAAACTGGTTGAGGGCCCGGAGTGCCCCTTCACTGAGGTTGTTGATGAAGATGTTGGCCAAAACTGGGCCTAAAACTGACCCCTGGGAAGCACCACAAGCTCCAGGCCTCCAGCTAGACTCTGTCCGTGACCAATGGCTCCCGTCCTTGGCCAAGTGGTGGCTGTAGGCTCTGCCTGAAGCGGTGCCTCCAGTCCTTGTTTGGTGGCTCCAGTCCTTGGCTAGAATGTCCAATCCTTGGCTGGTGGCTCCAGTCCTTCCCTGGTGGCCCCATTCCTTGTCTGACCAGTAGCTCAAATCTATCCCTGGTGGCTCTAGACTTTGGCCAGTGGTTCCATTCCCTGGCCCAGCAATGGCTCTGTCCCTTGAGTGGTGGCTCCATTCCCATGCCCACTACTGGCTCCAGTCCCTTGGCTGGTGGCTGCAGTCCCTGTCCCAGCACTGGCTCTGTCCCTTGGCTGGTGGCCCAGTCCCTGGCCCACCTCTGGCTCCGATTCTGATGCCTCCATTCCTTGACTGATGACTCCAATCCTTGTCCCCTGCCTCCACTACAGCAGGAGCCTGCTGGGTGCCGTTCCCCGGCCGTGGTGGGGGGGGTCGCTCGGCAGGGCTGCTGGCAGGGTGGGGGTGGGGAAGCTGCCGGCCCCGGGAGCCGCAGCCGAGGGCATTTTTGGGAGCAGCCTGAAGTCATTTTCCTGGATTTCGGGGCCGTTTTCCCCGCGGTGGTGACCTCATCGGCTCGGAAACTCGCGGAGCCTTCCAGAGCCGCTGCCAGAAACGCTAAAAAAGGACAAAATTTGTCCTTTCCGTTGC